>APFE031583724.1:0-14872 GCA_000404065.3 Pinus taeda | reverse complement strand
TGGAGGGGTGTACAAAACTTCCTAGGGTATACATCCAGCTGAAACAAAGACCTCTGAACAATCATGCTCCACACACAACAATTTGCTTCCGTTTCTGAGGGGTTAAGTGTTTTGGTAGCTTACCTACTGCAAGGTAATTGGTGACATCAGCGTACCAGGGTGTTCGAACAGCAACAGCAAACAGGTGTTCATCAGGAAAATGGTCTTCTACCACTGCTGTTTCAATGGATTTTGGTATTCGTGAGAGAAAATCGGCTACAGGGTTTTCCTTGCTAGGTCGATCCTTGATTGTGAATCGAACTCCTGCAGTAAGATCAACCATCTAGTTATTCTAGCATTCGTAACAGGTTTATTTGCCAAATATTTGATAGCAGAATGGTCTGTATATAACACAACAGGATAGCCTGTAATATAATGTCTAAATTTGTTAACAGCATGTATTACAACCAGGAATTCCTTTTCAGTAACAGTATAATTGAGTTCGGTAGAGGATAAATTTTTGCTGATATAATAAATAGCATATGGCTTCTTATCCTCTTCTTGCCCCAGGACTGCACCAATTGCTGTATCCAAGGCATCAGATGAGATTTGGAATGGCAAATTCTAGTTTGGTCCTCGAAGGACTGGGGTTGTTGATACCAACTTTTTCAATTCCTTAAAAGCCTGGTCACATTTTTTTGTCCACAAGAAATCAACATTACCAGTTAGAGCATATAGAGGTGCAGCAATACGTGAATAATGTTCTATAAATCGTCTGTAATATCCAGAAAATCCAAGAAAATTGTGTACCTCTGTTTGAGTAGTGGGGGTAGGGATAAGCAAAATAATCTGAATTTTGGTCGGGTCTACCTGGATGCCAGCTGCTGAAATGTAATGCCCTAGAATGAGCCCTTCTGTCATCATCATGTAACATTTTTCGTGGCTCAGAAAAAGTCTGGTAGCGATACAACGTTGTAGAACTTTTTCCAGGGTATCCAGATCTGGGTCAAAATCTTGTCCATATGGTGTAAAGTCATCCATGTACACCTCAAGTCCGTCGTTTATTAGATCTGCAAAGATGCTGAGGACAGCTCTTTGGAATGTAGCAGGGGCATTACATAGGCCGAAGGGTAGTACTCGATAGGCAAACGTTCCCCAAGGGAAAGTAAAGGTAGTTTTATCCTGGTCTTCAGGGGCAATTTGGATTTGGTTATATCCGCTGAAGCCGTCCAGAAAAGAAAAAAATTTCTTTCCTGCCAATGTGTCCAATACTTGATCTATAAATGGGAGGGGAAAGTGATCCTTCTGTGTGGCCTTATTTAACTCCCTGTAATTCATGAAAATCCTCCATTTTCCATTTTTCTTGGGTACCACCACTAGGGTAGAGACCCATTTACTGCCGAAGATGGGATAAATAAAATTAACATCCAAAAGTTTTTGAAGTTCGGCTTTTATTATCTCTTTTAGATGGGGGTTGAGTCTTCTTTGTGGCTGGCGAACAGGTCTTGCATCCTTCTCTATATAGATGTGGTGGGTGCATAATTGAGGATCAATCCCCTTCATGTCAGGGTAATCCCACGCAAATGCTCCCTTATATTTTTGTAATAGATTAACAGGCTTTATTTCTTGATCTGGTGTGAGGTTGGTGTTGATATTTAGAGTCTTACCAGGTTCGATTTCCACTACTTTACTATTGGCAACAACAGTTATTGGTATTGTTTGGTCATGTGGATCTTTTAAAGGGTCTTCTTCTAGCTCAGTATCAAAGGCTGCCTCTATCATAAAACACTGTGTGTGAGATCTAGATTCAGTTTGACTAATGAAGTTATTGATGGCATCATCTTCTGTCTGATCTTTAAAATCTAAAGCCTTCTGTACAGTCAATGGAGATCTGATATTGTTAGTAAGATATGACACAAGATACTGATTAGTTTTGATCGTCGATAGGCTTGGCTGTGCTGGAGGATATAGAACTAGATTTTTAACGTCTGGTCCTTTAGTTATGGTCATGTTTCCCTGCCGGCAACCAATGTAGGCATCAACAGTAGCAAGCCAAGGTCTTCCTAGTATTAGCGGATGTCCATCTAGTCGGGTTTTTGGATTAATTATCAGGAAGTCAGTTGGATATTCCCAGGAGTCTACAGAAACCATGACATCGTATAGAGTACCTTCTGGTCGAACCACAGATCAATCTGCCAATTCTAGCAAAGTAGAAGTAGGTTCTACTGATGTGATGCCAAGCTTTTGGTAGGTGAAAGTTGTCAAAATATTGATTGCAGCTCCCAGGTCGACTAAAGCATTAGTCAGGGTTTGACCATAGATTTGGACAGTTACAATTGGGTTCCCGGGATCTTCATATTTGATAGGTGTCTCTTTTCCTGATAACAGGTCGAATAAAGTACCAACTACTTGAACTCTAGGGTTAGTAGTTGTATTCCTCCTTGATTTTTTTATGCACAGTTCTTTTATAGTTTTTGCGTATATAGGAATATCTTGTATGACTTGGAGGAATGGAATTTTTATGTACAGGATTTGTAACTCTCCCAGAATGTCGAAGTCTGGATATTGTAATGGTCGTGGTATGACTAATCATTCCGAGAAAGGAGGAGAGGATGTACTTGCTTGTTGATGGTTCTGCTCTCTATTTATATCCTCTTGTTGTGGTGGTCGTTCTATTGGTAACTGATCTTCAATATGAACTGTTTTGCCTCCCTCTGTTTCTATGATACATCCAGATCGTAACTGAAGATCATGGCACTCCCTTAGGTCAGGTCTAATTTCTGATGTTTCTATAATTTGGAGGGATTGGACTGGTCTATTATTAGGATTGGGATTGGGTTGGGCTGGGAGTTGTGGTCTCAGATTAGACTGGGGGTTTTGTTGTAAGGCTGGCAGAGTTGGTTGAGGGAGTGGAATAGTTCTTGTTGATTGATATGTCGATCTTGGCCAATTTGTCTGCCAGGGTGAACCTTGTGAAGTAGGGGGAATCCAATGTGGAGGATATGAATTATTCTGCCAATACGGTGGGTTATAAGGAAAATTTGGCCAGCCGAATTGGCCTGTCTGATTCATCCATGGATTTGGGGAAGGAAACGGCTGTGATGACCAATTCGGAAATGGGGGTGTAGATTGGTTTTGCCACATACCATATTGCTGAGCATTATACTGCAGCAGCTGAAAAGAAGAAGTTGGGTCCGAAAACATACCTGATTGCCTCGGTTGCCATTGGCGACGCTGGTTAACAAAGTATGCTGGCTTTGGTTCTTCTTCTGCTTCTTTGTATACTGCCTTCAGTCCAGGAAGTGAGGGGCAGCTTTCGGTAAGATGATCTTTTGTACAGATGGCACATGTTTGAACTGAATCTAGTGGACATTCCTTGTGGCTATGTTTTCTTCTGCATCGGGGGCAGAAAATTCCCAGATTCTGTTCCGCCTCCATCTGCTTTTGCTTAGCCTGCACAATATCAAGCTGTGTAGTTAATGTCCCTAGAATATCAGTTTTAAAATTTTCTAATAAGTTACCAAGTTCTACACGTGTTACTCCTTCTGTTGATATTTTGTTATCTCTAACAAACCGATCATATTCTGTTGGTTTTATCCTGGTGCTGCCTCTTGAACTCCTAATGCATAAATTAATGATTTCAGCACAATTCTCTTGGTAAATATCCCCTTTTTCCATGATATTCAATGTTTCAATCCACTGTTCTTTCATACCTCTAATTAATGCAGTTTTCAACACATTATCTGGCAGAGGTAATGATGCATAGGGGGATCTCTGTAAATTATACTGAAAACGTTCTACATATTCCTCTAGAGTTTCATTTGGTCTGACCGTCATTTGGAAAATTTCATCTTTTAGTTCTCTTGACCTGCAGTAATCCTGATATTTCTTAAGAAAGGATTCTTTCATTTGCTCCCAGTTGTTTATGACTCCACCACCTAAACCCATAAACCATCTCAAAGCTGCTCCTTTCAAAGTGGAGGGGAACAACTTCAATTTTTGGGGGTCAGTGGTGTAATCATATCCTCTACATAACACATCGAATTCAAATAAGAATGCGTCAGGGTCTTCTGATGTGAGTCCATGAAACGTTGGGATGTGTTGAAGAGGGATCACTTTCATGGGTGCATTTGCAGCAGAGTCCACTATCGGATATTGCAATGTAGAGGTTTGAGTATTTGGCTGATTCTGCGCCATGGGATCGAATATGTGCCAATAGTCTTCCGGAATTTCTAGGAGGGTGTTCCTAGGTTGAGAAGGGGCGGCCTTGGCAGAAACTGTTTTAATGACACTTCCTTTTTCTGGGATTTCTATCTGAGGGAATGGAGTGCCTTCAATATTAATTATGGCTGCGCTCCCCTTATCTGGGCTGTTTAACAGCTGGATTATCCTAGAAGGAGACCTTGGTTCCTCTATTTCCCCTGTTTCCCCTTCTCCCTCACAAAGGTTTCTTAAGTTCCCTTCCTGCAGTCGTTCTGATACAGAATTTTCAATTTCTTGATAGTCCTGTTCATCAGTCTGGCTATGTACCTCAGCAAAGGCTCCAGATGGTGATGTTGTAGCCTGAAGGGAACTAGTAGGCTGCTTAGAAATAATCTTTCTGAGGCCTACTGACGGCTGAGATTAAGTTTTCTTGTAGATTTCGTCTATAAAGGTTGTTCGGCCAAGGGTCACCGGTCCTCTGGCTTTTTCAGGTTTGGCTGGGGGTTTGATATTCTTTTCTAGCTTTTTCTGCTTAGTCATGCACTCTAAAAACTACTAAATCCTATCAACCAACAATTCTGCTAAGAGAGCGGATGGTGGAGCAGGGCTTTTACATGCTCCGTACGCAGGTTCTTACCTTCTGTTTTTAAAATCCAACTCCCCCCTAGCAGATTTGCACACTACTCTGTAAAGGGCAAATGGCTATTACTCCTCCCTGGCAACGGCGCCAAAATGTAGAGCTGTAACTAGGGTCTCTCACACCACTAATTATCCCACATTAATAAGTCAATCCCGGAACGATTTGTTATTGCAAGGAGTAGCTCAATCCGAGGCTATTTGTCCGAGTAATGCTCAGTAGTATAGTGCTCTAATTATTCGAAAGAAAACAGATGTTAAGCTGTAACTAAACTAACCCAAAAGATAGAATCACACAAGGCAGTTGATCAGTCAAGGGTACAGAAGCAATAACCTATCCCTTTAGAAATTGATGAAGCAAGGAAATTAGAGCATGGACTTATAGGTATGGGAGCTAAGCAGCGTCTTGCTGAGGCTCACTACAGCCTTAGGCCTTCTCTTACACCATAAACAACAAAGGCAGGTAAATAAAACGGTGGAAAGTAAAATGGAACAGCAATAAATGGAACAACAGTAAAATGGAACAGCAGTAATAAAATGGAACAGCAATCCTCATCCGTATGTACATGTTCTATACTACTATAGCAATCTGAGAATGATAAATGATATGACTACGCTTCTGAACGAAGTAATATTGCTTGCAAGTCTCACAAATACTATTTCACATGGATCTAATAACGATAACATTCATACTAACATTCTGTTACAGAGATAACCGAAAGATGCAACTCAAATAGATCCAATTATACAGTGCAGAGACATGAGATAAAGAAATCATTCAGATATCAATTATAATGGAGCATAGTATATCACATAAAAGATGTATCAGATTACTTAGATAACGAAAATAAACAAACCACACACAAATCACCGTATAATAATACAAAAGCAAGTGTCCTTTGGAGCCGGGCCCTTAGCTGCCAAGGGTACACTGCCTTAAGTTACTCCAGATGCAGAGACGAAATGAACACCAAGTCTTCTATATCGATCGCATCAACAAAAGTATAAAAAGTTAGGTCTCAGCGAGACTCAATGATCACAGTTTGTTCTGAAACTTAGAATCATAAAACAGTCGTCCCTTTGCTCAATGGCGTGGTGCCTTTATATAACAGAAATGACGGAGGTATCTAGACAATCAAAAAGATAAGTTAAAGCAGCGATCCCTCAGGATCAAAGATCCTGAGGGATTCGCTAATCATTCAATTCTTCTCTTTTCCTTCTTGCACTCTCTGACCCGGTATCCCGCATTCTTTCCCTGGGCTATTCAGCTCTAATTTTGCTTGATATCGTCCGCATCCGCTGCCCTGCTGGAGGGACAGCAGTTATTTTCCCTTTGCTCCTTGCTTTTGATCGACAATCCCCTGTTTCCAAGTCTTCCTACATAGAAAACGTCAATTATCAGCACTTGAGCTTCCTTTGTCTATTTTCGCACATTTTATCAAAATCCTTTATCTTCTTTGAACTCATAATACAGAAAAAGTTAGAATTATTATTGAAAAACCACTAGACTGCTTGTCAAAAGCATACCTTCCAAGTGCTCCACAGGATGTAGACACCAAATTCAGCGAGATGCTTATCAAATGGGAAAGACCACCATGGTTGAAGGAAGGTCAAGATGATCCCTTTAGTTAACTCTCAACATGGATTTGACTACTACCAAGAATCAGGTTCAAGACCATTTCAATCTTTGTTGCACATTTGCATATTATTTTTGTTTTCTATAGTTATGAACTTGTTTCATGGCATTCAAGGAAGAAATATGGTTTCCTAGCTATGGGTAGATGTCCATCCACAAGACAAGCACATTGCTAGTCCCATGTTAGATAATAATTTTTGTTGTTTGCGTATGTTCAATTCAAACATTTCCCATCGAAGACTCGATATGTCTTTACTTTATGTAAACTCTCAGTGATTTAATGAAATTTTACTTAAAAAAACACACGCAGATTATGTACATGAATAATTTCTTTTCATTTTTGAAACAAATTGTTTTACTTAATAGATGATAAGAAGGATGTGAGGCATTCTTTTCCTATGAGAATTTTAGAATAGGAAGGATTCACTAGCACAGGTATTAAATTGATGACGCAGTTGAACCTATGGGTGGAGGAGAGTTATCCACAACATGTTTGTTGTAATCAACAAAATCATAATATCCCAATGTTCACAAGTATGTAAGTAAGTTTGATTCTTCAACTCCTAAATATTATTCCTATGACTCATCTATTATATAGATTATGTAATTATTAATAAATTATTTTTTATTTCAAAATTATTGGTATTGAATTTATGTCGGGAATATGGTATGTTTTAATATGAGGTTATCATAAATAAGATCAAAACCAAGTTCCAATTTTAGTGGACCTTTGAGATTCTATGATTTTTATTAAAACAATTATTAGGATGAAAAAAATAAAGTGAAGAATCAAACCTAGATTAATAAGAAATTATGTATAAAACCCCAAGTAATTTTTATTTAACACGAAAAGTCAAAATGGTTTTAGAAATGATGCAAATATATTTACATGTTAGCTAAGCAATTTATGGCCTTTGAGAATATCATACAAGTTTATTGATAAAATATTAAAAGTGAGATATTAAATTATAAAACATATAAATATATATGCTAGATTGAATTTTTATTAAATTGAATTATTTATGATATTTCTTTTATTATCTAATTGAGATAGTTAACCAAAATCAAACTCGGGTTATAGTTTATAAATCAAAATTATCATTTCGTATAGTGGAAATATATATTTAATAAAGGGTGGCATATATTATATAATATAATTTTAAATAAATTGTAATTTAGAAAAAAATAGGTTTTAAATTTACAATTAGTTATTTTGATTGTTTTTTTTTAAATAAATGTCATTAAAGGTAATTGATAAAGCTTTGATTTATAAAATTTATAAATTATCTATTTATTATTCTTTCAAATAAATAAAGATAAACTCAATTAAGTGTAAATGTGAATATTTAGGGCATTTTTTTTGGGAGGAACTTCTCTAGATACCACAGTGTATCATAATTTACCCTAAACTTGTGTAGACTATTGAAGAATGGTGTTACCATCAGATGTATAAAAAAAACATATAATAATAAACATATAATAAATAGAAATATAAAAATAACAAAAAAATTAAAAATAGTTAAAAAAAATGAAACATTACAAAAAAAACCAATGAAAATTAAAAAAACAATAATTAATAATATTATTAATTAATAATATAATTATTATTAAAATTAATAATACTTAACCATTAAAAATTAGTAATAGTTAATACTTGAAAGAACTTACTCTAATAACCGGCTTTGTAGCCTACAAGGAAGCACAACTGTGGAAACCAAGTTGTGAAAGGATGAAATGGGATGTGCACAAAAGAATGACATATATGGTATATGCCTACAAATAAGTACAACTGTGAAAACCAAGTTGTTGAGGGATAAAGGGGGTGTGCACAAAGGAATGACATATATGATATATCTATTTGTGAGTGTTATTTACCTCCTAAAGGTCTCATGATTAATCCGTAGGGAGTGGTTGGTCATCGGATACCAACCATTTCACATTTTCAATTGTGTTTATCGTTATTTAGTAAATGTTGTGCACAATTAAATTCCAATCCCCTAAATTCACTTCAAGGAACAATTTCAACCTAAAAGAATCCAAATTATGTTAAACATTTCACATTTTCAATTGCGTTTATCGTTATTTAGTAAAATTTGTGCACTATTAAATTCCAATCTCCTCAATTCACTTCAAGGAATAATTTCAAATGAATAGAAACCAAATTACGTTGACACGGACTTAAGTGTTTGTGAGCGTGATTGTCATACACTTGTTAAGGTAAATCCCTGTAATTCCTTTAATTGGAACTTAGTGCATAAAGTATGGATTTAATGTTCTTTTCATAAAAAACTCATCCAGTTGCCCACTGTAATGGAAAGCTGGAAGAAGTGAGGAGGTTGGTATGTAAATTAAATGAATGTCACGAATAGGAATGAAGGTGTTGATGAATAATTGACGATTCAATTTCTCAGTCCTGGATATCGAGCTTTGCAACTTGATCTAGGGTTGGCGTTAGGGTTTTGGTATTGGGCACCATGGCAAGACGCACAGGGGGGAATGCTTCTCCCTCCTACAGTCAAGTAGTTACAGATAGAAGCATAGACATGGGAAAGCAACGTTTCAAGAAATCTTTGGAAAAGGCAACAGAGGCAAGAAACACGGAAATATTGGGAAGAAACAAACCTCATAAACAAGAAGGGGAGCAGCAGGAAGCTAGTAAGGGGAAGGAAAAAGGGGGTAGGAGTCAAAAACCTACTTCCATAAGGACAACTGGGGTCTGCAAACCCAAGTTGAACATTATTCCTCGTTTCATCTTAAGTGACCCAACGCTACAAGTGCATAGAGATCATATGACGAAATATGTAGTCAAATGCAAATGCATGGGGATATGGTCGACGGAGAGGGCGTTGCATGTATGGATAAGGAGCCACTGGAAGCCAAAGGGGGAAATACACCTTCATATGGGATCTGAGGGTTTTTTCATAGTAGTATTCACAAGACTAGAGGATAAAGATAGAGTGTTCGAAGGAGGACCACATTTCTATGTTGCGGCAGGCCTCTATATGCGGCCATGGATGATAAACTTTGTTCCGGAATGCAAGACATTCACATCGGTACCAGTATGGATCAGACTATACTCCCTTCCTTTGGATTATTGGCTACCAGAATCTATGAAAACAATAGGTTACAAACTGGGGAATTTTCTAAAGATCTCAAATGCAACTCTGAAAGGAAAATATACCTCCTTTGCCTAGATATGTGTGGAAATGGACTTATCTAGAGCACTTTTGGATGCGATAATTTTAGAAGTATATGATGAAGAATGGGTGTAGGCAGTAGAATATGAGCACATCCCATTTGGTGTCGCAAATTCCATGAGCATGGACATCTATATAGAGACTATCCAACAAACAACATGGAGAGAAATGTGAAAACCACTATGGATAAAAATTCTGAGGGTTTTACCAAGATTGGGGGTAAAGAGAGGCAAAAAGTGACCACAAAAGAAGACCAATGAGGAAAGACAACCGAGCCACAATAGCTTTAAGATCCTAGAGGAAGAAGAAGGAAACAAAGAAACAAAGCAATAAATGGAGAACATTATCATTGAGAAGGAAAGGGATGACAACATGGAAGATATCATAAATAATAGCCAGCAAAAGGAGGATATGCCAAGCAGTGTGGAGATAAATAGGGACCATGAGATGACTCCAAGTGAGGTGAGAATAGAGGACCATGAACTGTAGGAGATTCTAGATAGAGAAAATCTAAATCTAGAGAAATTTTTGGAACAAGGGATGACCAAAGGAGTGGACTCCCTGCCAAAAGAGGAATATGATAGGGTTCAGCAGCTCTTCGTATGGAGATTACAATCGAAGAGATCTGGAGTCAAAAGAAATCATGAAAGCCAAGATCATAGAGGGGTCAAGAAGATGGAGGAGACACAGGCACAATCTCCAAAGAACCCAAGCAGGAAAAGAGACACACTTCACTTATAGAAATAATTTCAACTTAAAAGAATTACTACACAGTTGTCGAGTGGGTTAAATAAATCCAAATCATGTTGACACAGACTTAAGTGTTTGTGAGCGTGATTCTCATACAATTGTTAAGGTAAATGCCCAGTACAATGGAAAGCCGAAAGAAGTGAGGAGGTTGGTATGTAAATTAAATGAATGTCACGAATAGTAATGAAGGTTTTGATGAATAATATTTTATATTTTAAATTGTTTTTTCAAATTAAATTATTAAGTATAGAGGCAGGTTATACATGATGAAGTTTGAATATATATATGAAATTAAAATATAATAATAAAAAATAATTTTTAATTAAAATGATTCTCAATTATTTTATTTATGTTTGTTTTGTTTTGTTTTTTTTTGTTTTTTTTAATTTTTAATTTTGTTATATTTATCAGAAATTTTAATATGGTATTCAATTATAGCTTTTAGAATAAGTCAAAAAATTTAAAAATTCTTTATAATTTGAACTAATATTTGTTAATAAATTGTACATCAAAGAAATATGCATTCATAGTTTCTCAATAATTTCAGGGCAGCATATTCCTTCTTCGTGCAAATTTCTTGCTCCTTGTGGTGTGAAGTAAGCCCTCTGTTTGTTACACATTTTCATTTCGTTGTAATGACAAATTTTAGGTTGCTTAATTTAAAAACCTTCAAAATTAACATAATTATATACTTAATATAAAACACTTATTTTTTAAGCTTTGATAAACTTGGTATTAAACTTTTAATATATGTCTTTTTTTGCATTTTATTTGTATTTATGTTATTTTTTTAAATTTCTTATTTTATATATATATATATATATATTTAGATCAAATTATTGTACTTAAGTAAATAAAATTATATAACATATGATGTTACTTAAATATTATATTCAAAATTAGAATTAATAAAATCTTATTATGTGGAACAATATTAAACTGAAATAGTTGTATTTAAAATTGGATTGTTTTTATTAAAATATTGTCATAATAAATAGAGATCAATTTTTTCTTTTCATGATAGATTTGGAATTGAGATGGATCTATATTGGTTATTTATTTATCCATTTATATAAATTCCATTTAACTTTCAACTACCTTATTAAAGTTATATTCTTCTTGCAAACTTTTTTGTGATATTTAAAAGAAACTTTATTATCGTACTCAACAACAGCCTTTGAAATAGGCCAAAAGATCTAAAAATTCCTTCTAGTTTGAGTTAATATTTGTTAACAAATTGTACATCAAAGCAATATGTATTCATAATTTATGTTTGTTTTCTCATTACATTACTTAGTTCTTTATATTAATTATATGCTAATAAATGTTATATATTTATAATCAATTTTTTTTTAAATTAAAATATAAAGCAATATAAAAAATAATTACAAATAATAATTTAATTTGAAGATTTATGCAGTTTTATTTTCTTTCTTAGGAAAAGTTGAATATGTATAGTATATTCCTTTGTAAAATTATAACTTAATAAGAGCAAACACATATTTTAAATATTAAAAATAAGTAATGATAATAATAATAACAATAGTGATCTCCTTTAAATAAATAAGATAATTTTAGCGTATTTGCTTTAAATAAATAAAATAATATTAGTATATTTGCTTTAAAGATGTGACATATTTTAAATGATATCTATAGTATTGTAAAATGCCAATTCAATGTATAAGATATATTTACAAAGGATATATTTATAATATGATTGTTTCTATTAAAATATTATCATAATCAGTGAAAGTAAATTTGGCTACAGTAAATTTAATATTATGGAATGGTGAGTAATATTGAGCTAACTGATCAGGGGCTCATGTCCCAAGTGTTGTAAAATGCTCAAAAATAAAAGTGCTTAGAACTGGCTCAAACCTGAACAATCAGATAGATCTCGTCCTCCTGATTTCTGCGCCGCAAACGGTTCGAAAAACGGTCGTCGTATGAGAAAGTTATGACAAAAACAAAATCGCCCAATAACCCTTAATTTTTGAATTTTCAAAAAAAATTAAAAAAAGAATATTCCACAAAATATTCCTTGGAATATTCCATGGAATATTCTTTTCGGGCAGACCAATCAGAAGCTGCCACGTGGCAAGCTCATAAGCCGCCACGTGGCCCAAGGTGACGTCATCAAGGGTATGTGCGTTTTTTTTTTAAATTTGGTCGGATGGTGGTTTGAACACATGACCTATGTTCTAACACCTCCATGCCTTACCATCAGGCCATTGAGGCACTTCTTGTTATACGGGTGGAGAAAAATTTATAGGAAGTTTAAATTTGGTTTGGGCAGGGCCCTAAGGGGGCCAGCCCCTAATGGCCAACCCCCATTCCATGGGACCTCCACCCTTGAACCGTGGGCTTTATCCCTAAACCACCGGTGCTAAACATAACAGTCACTATTTCATGTGTGAGACGTGGTCAAATGCGGAGTTAAAGGCGGATCAACCGTCAGTTTAAAAGTGGCACGAAATTCGATGGAGAACCGCCGACCCAATCAACCCCCGTTCACATGCACCATAAATATAACTGTAGTTAAAGTCAACTGTAACCGCCAGTTTAGCGGCAGAACTGGAGGAGCACTCCAAAAATGGCGGAATTGTCAAAATGTCGGGGTTAGCTGGACTCTAACTACAGTTAGCTGGAGTTTTTGTAGGGATAGCTAGCAGTTGGGAGTAAATGGCCATAACTTTGGCTAGGAAAGGCGGTTTTGGACGAATTGTTTTTTGGTTTTGGGTATTTTCGACCTTTTGAAGCCATTAGCATAGGTGTTACAGCATTCTAAGGTCATTTGCAGAGGTTTTGGAGCCGTGGAAGTTCTAGGAGCCACAAGGGCCTAGTATTGTGAGAACTGTATAGGGTTGTAGGTATCCATTGGAGGTGAACTAGTAGTCAATCCTGAAGGATTCGAGTGTTCTAAATCCGTTTTTACATCTATTCCGGCTATAGATGCTTCTATTCAGCTGTATATTCATTTTGAGCATTTAATTAAAACGAGGACAGGCCCATTTGGGAGCCTTGGACCCAACAGATGTAGCCCAGGAGGGGTGAACTGCTTTATCAACTTCTTTTGCATCTGTGGTTGATTTAATTTGCAGAACAAATTCGTTTTCATGTGTTAAACAGTAAAGGGAAATAATTCTGCTATACTTAAATGGGTCATGAACAGCTGAATTTCATTTGTTTCCTTACTGCAAGACATGGGAATCTTTTAAACATGTTTACTACTGAATTGAATACCTTGCAAACTTTTTTCAAGTAGTTTCAAATTCAGATCAAGTTGGTATCAGAGCTATGTTGTTGTTTCTTTGTATCAAAAGCAGTCAAATAAGCTATAGACAGAGCCTGAAACGAGCCAGGAAGCCTTCGAAATGCTCTTGTTATACATTGCAAAGTAAATAAATGCTCTTTCAGTCAATCTCTGGTGTAGTTGTATTTTTATTGTTTTTGTGCAAAGATCTTCTAACTGTCTTGCAAGTATTGATGCTTACCAGGTTGAAACTTAAAATAGGGGAAGGACAATTGACTAGAGAACGAGAGAATCCTTAGTCAAGGAAGGCCAGAGAGCCATCACCTTCGCCTTCATTTTCACCTTCAAGAGTCTCAGCAGAAGCTTCAAGAGTGTCTGAAAATGAAGGAGAAATTCCTGTAGACACGGATCTAAGAGAAGAAGAAAGAGTCTTCAAAAAGGCTTTCTTGGACCTCACTGAAATGGTGAGGATATTGTACCAAGAAAGAAATGAGAAATTGGCTGAAGAAGGGTCCAAACATCCACTTGAAGGAGAAGGTTCTTAAGGAGGTAAGAAGGAGGATGATCATTCCAAGAAAGGACATGGAGGTAATGGTGATCCACCACCCCCATCGTCACCTCCTTCCTCTTCATCCTCGTCTTCTTCTTCTGTGCATACACATAGATCCTGTGGAAAAATTCCTTTTTTGAAGCTTGATGTAAAATTTGAATTACCTATGTTTAATGGTGAAGTGAATGCAGAAAAGCTTGACAATTGGATTAGGCAGTTGGAAGTTTACTTGAGGATCCAGAATATGCATGATGATGCCACAAAGATTCAGTTGGCTTCTTTGAGAATGGAAGGAGTAGCATTGGTCTGGTGGGAGGCCAAGACCAAAGAGTAGATCAAGAAATTTGGTAAGGTTACCTTAAAATGGACTGACTTTCTGTTAGCCATTAAAAAACAATTTTATCCTCTTGCTCACATGGAGAAAGCCATTATGAACTGGCAAAATTTCAGACAGCTTAAGGGTCAGAATGTCCAAGACTACACCCAAGAATTCAGGAGAAGAGCTCTATTGTTAGGGGTAGATTTACAAACCCAGGACACCTTGCTGAAATATATTGGTGGCTTGCATAGCTACCTTAGACACACCATCTTGATGTTTAACCCTACTAGTTTGGATGAGGTTTGTGTCCAAGCTCACCATTAGAGGCAAGGGGACAAAAACACATTTG
>APFE031583712.1:0-12577 GCA_000404065.3 Pinus taeda | reverse complement strand
AGAGTTGTGATAGCTGTCAAAGAATGGGTAGGCCAACAACTACAGATGAAATGCCACTTCAGCCTCAAGTACACTTAGAGCCATTTGAAAAATGGGCTCTAGATTTCATAGGACCCATCAATCCAACTTCCAAAGGTCAAAGTATATCCTAGTATGTACTGATTACGTGAAAAAATGGGCTGAAGCCAAAGCACTAGTCCAGGCAACTAAACAAACAGTGGTAAACTTCCTTTTTGAAGAAATTTTTGTAAGGTATGGAGTACCAAGGGAGATAGTGATAGATCAAGGTACTCAGTTTACTTCAAAGCTAGTTAAAGACATAACAGAAAAATATCAAATCAAGCACAGAAAAAGTACACCTTACCATCCACAGGCTAATGGCCAAGTGGAATCCACAAATAAAACATTGGAAGAAATTATCACTAAGACCGTAGCAATGAATAGAAAGAAATGGGAAGAGAAGCTCAAAGATGCACTCTGGGCTTATAGAATCACGTGGAGGAACACTACAGGATTTACACCATATCAGTTGGTGTATGTCAAAGAGGTAATGCTTCCTATCGAATTTCAAATACATACTTATAAGATGGCTGCAAATTTAGGAATTGATCTTAATGAAGCCCAACAAGAAAGAATTCAGCAATTGAACTAGCTGGATGAAATGAGGCAACAAGCAGAGGAGACAACACTCCTAATGCAGAAACAAAGAAAGAAGTGGAATGATGCACACATCAAAAAGAAACAATTCAACGAAGGAGACTGGGATTTACTCTTTGACTCTAAATTCAGAGATCATAAAGCCAAATTTACCACACATTGGATGGGCCCATATGAAATAGTTCAAGTTTATGAAAATGGGTTAGTCAAGCTTATTACCATTGATGGAGAAGGTCACCCCTTTCTTGTCAATGGCCATAGGTTGAAACACTATCATAGGCCCATCACCAAGGAGGATTTTCTTCAAACTGTATCTCAGCAAAGGGAGGTTGAGATATTGCAGCCTTTAGCTGTGATATCTCTACCTTAGTTCATTTTATTTAAATTTAAATTAAAAAAATAAATCATTATTTTATATATATATTATTATATTATATATATATATTATATATATATATATATAATTAAAAAATATAATAATGGTTTAGATGTGAAAACCAAAGTCAGGCACACTCTAACCCTGAATTCTTACTTGAAAACCAATTCTTTGGCTGGTAAGAATTCCTTGATCTATTTGTTTAATGTTTGGTTCATCGATTCAATAATGACTTGAGGACAAGTCAAAGATTTCATGGGGGAGAAGCATCAACATTTTTGTTTTCCTTATCTCATATCCTCATTGTAAATTCTCAAAGAGTTTGTTTCAACAATTCAGTATTTCAATAAAGAAGTTGTTTTTGTCTTTTTTCTAATTAGAGGGACCTATTCAAGCAATATGCAGTGGGACCTATTCAGAAGACTATGTTACTAGCACCAATATTAGAGGGACATGTTCAACAAACATCAAAGTGACCTGTTAAAGACTGCTATATCAAGCTACTTCAACAAAGCTTCAACAAAGTTTCAACAGAGTTTCAAAGGTTGCTTATCATCAAGGCTCCATCAATACCAAAGATCAAGGAAGCTGCACACACATAGTTCTTTTCCAGATTTCAAAGAAGCTGCACAAACATTCTCCAGATCTTAGAGGGACCTGTTATATTCAAATTCATCTAAGAAGGGACCTGTTATGGACAGTGAAGATTAGTCATATCTGGACAATAAATATCAGTCCTACCTATGCATGCCAACTCAACTCTTGATCAACCAACAAAGTGTAATGTATTGTTGTATTTTTTTTTTTATCATTTAAAATTCTTGGATTATTTTAGTGTTAAATATGATGACTATGATTGCTTATGATCAATTTCAAAACACCCCTATACCCATCACCCTTGTCACATTCCTAACTACTATCATTTCCCAACACACTCTAGCCTATCACCATATTCCTCCTATGATTTTTAAATCTTCTCCTATACCACCCTTCAAACCTTGTTATTAATTCCTCATTCTTGAATGAGCCATCAAACCTTATCATCGGTCCAACATTTTCCTAATTGGCCAAGTACCAACGAGCAATGGACAGGTGGTGAATCAATGGAGAGCCAAGTCTTAAACGATTTCATTCATTGTTTTTGAATCGACCAAGTTATAATATGATCATTTGACCCAAGTCGACTCATGCAAACAACTATCTGTTATCATCACTCCAGCACTCCTTATATGCTTACGGCGTTCTCATGATTGTACCTATGCAACCCAGTACAACTCCTCTATCTTTGTAATATGAATGCGCTCTGCATTATTATTATAGTAAATTGGTTAAGGTTAGTTGTTAAGTTTCATTTCATTCCTAGTTTGTAAAAAGTGCGCTACCATACTAGTAATTCCAACGCTATGATTTAAAAAAAAAGGCCGAGAACAGAAGGTGCTACAAAGGGAGAACATAGTAATTGGGCTCACCATGAGTTTCTACCTCTGCCATAATCTGAGGACATTCATTGGGTTGCTGCCTAAGCCATTTAAGAAGGAGACCCCGAGAACAGAGGGTGCTACTAGGTCGGTTGAGTGGAGTGCAAAACAGAGGTAACAAATCAAGAGACCCTTGTTGAATTATTAAGCAAAAACGAAGAGGGTTAGAACAGGAGTTTCTTTGTCAAAATGACTAATAAAGCAGAGCCTAATACATTTGATAGTTCCCAGTATCATGGTGATTGTATTACAATTTTAAGGGAAAAGCAATGGTTACCCTTCCTAGAGAAGTTTAATGGGAACAATGAAGAAGTAACTAAGCAGTTTGCATTTACATTTAATGGAGAGAAAGCATTGATATGCAACTTCTCTTTTAGGATTTTAGAGGACACCATAGCACAAACCTTGGGAATCAACCCAGAAGGAGAAAAATATTTCAAAACAAAATAATTCAAGGAAAAATTATGGACCCAATTCATGCCTAAGTCGAGGGTTTCCTCTGTTAACTGGAAAAAGGGTGTCCCTAGAAGCTGGCTGATGCACCCATGGGATGAAATGGTGTATATTATTCAGAAATTTGTTACGTGTGAGGGTCGTTATAGCATAGTCTATCTATATCACATCAAACTCCTGTTGCGCTTAAAAGGGCAATGCACCATTAGTCTACCCTATTTCCTCTTACAGAGTTTGACTAAGATGTCAAAAACTATTCAAAAGCAAAAGGGTAATGAGGATAAACGCTTGTATCATTTTGGGTTAATTAAAATTCTAATTGAGTTTGAAGCGCAGAGGAGGGGAAAAACATGGAAGGAATTTCTGGTTGCTAATCAAATCAAAGATGGAGAAGATGAACAAGAACATCAAGAGCACTATGGATTTATGCTTGACATTGATGAGGAAATCCCTGTGCGCAAGTCAAGCAATGTTCCTCCACACAGCGGTAGTGTAAGGACGAGAAAGATGAGGCAAGAAGCTGCCCAGAAAATTAAGCAAGACAAAATTTTCACTACATATACAAGAAGATCAAGGATAATACAAAAGACCCAAACACAAAAAGATCAACCAGAGTCAAATGCACATGCACTGATGGACATTGACAGCAGTGCTCATTCACAGCCTCGATCGGAAGCCGAAATGGAAGTTGATAGTAACAACAGGCAAGGGAAAGAGTCACCACCTGCAAACAAGAAACAAAGGAGGTTAGAAAAACAAATTGAAAAGCTAAAGGAAGAATTGATGGAGGTCAACATGCTAGAGAAGGTCATCAAGAAGGAGAATGAAATGTTGAGAGCTTAGAGCAAGAAGACTCAGCAAAAAAATGAGAAGCTGAAGGAGCAAATCAAAGAACTCAAGGCTGAACAAACCGACATTTGCAAGTGGGCAACCAAATAGTATACTCAAAAGAAAGCTCCCAAAGAGAAATACAAGAATTTGAAACATGAGCTCCACATTTAGAAGGATGCCCAAGCTCAGAAGAATATAGATGCATTGTTACAAGCGGCAAAGGCACATGCAGGAACAGAGTATAAAGGAAGCACATCAGGATTAACATGAGGACATGCTAAATCATTGAGCTTCGGGGAGATGTTGGTACCATTTCATTGCCATCCTTTTCTTCTAGAAATCCATCAATTGTCTATCTTTTTCTCCCATAAACCCCTCATATCCATCGAAATTGATTAATCAATAACATTATAGTTGTTAATTTACATTAAAGTTAATTTGCGAATTTTTATGTTAAAAATTAGAAATTTTTAACAAAAATTACACGATGTCATGACTTCCTATAAATGGTCTATGATGTGACACGTGGCATGGCAGGAAAATCAAAACAAAGGATAGGAACGTGATCTGGAATGTACATGCATGGTGAAAGATCGATTCAACAACAAATCTAACGCTCCTGGATACATGGTCAATGCTGGTCAAACCTAGCCTTTTTGGTCACAAAGGCAGCAAAAAGCCATAGTTTCCCAAATTGATTTTGTTTTTCTTTTGGAAATCAGTTTAGATTAGAAAGGACAAAAATCACTCTTTTGTAAAAGCAGAAACATCTGCATAATGTATGTACATTTGATTTAGAGGAAAAGTTAGTGAATATAGGATAGGAGACAAGTAGGTAAAGACTGTGTATTGTATTGTCCAGAACGATTATTACCTTTGTGTATTGTTTCCAGAACATTGCTCTTGTATGTGATTTCGATCTTCAGAACTTAATTACAGTCATCGTTTTACTCCAACAGTGCTTATGCGTTAACATTCTCGTTGCTTGAAGTTTCTTAAGTGTGCCATTGAAGCATGGATGGGCCCTACATGGAGATTGATATACTTTTAATTTCGTTTCCATAGCGTTTTCGAATTTGAAAAGTATGCATAGTGTTTAATGTTATTTCCTTGTCTGTGAGTTTATCGATTTGATTAGAAATTCTTGCAAATAATATTCATGGTGATAGCTTAAGAATTTGATTGCTAGATCATTGAACAATATCTTATAAAAGATTTGATCAATCATTAGATTTCAAAGCATCTCTATGAACTCTGTTTTCATGCATTTAAAATTTCAGTGTGCTTTTGATTTTTATGAATGCTTACTGTGTTAGCTAGAAAGAGCTTTTGTGGATAATATCCTTGTAAGAGGGTTGAAAACTTAGTCTAGCAATACGCTGTTTCTTTAAGGCAGTTAGATAAATTAGATGGTCTGAGTGTTAAGATGTGAGAAGAAACATATTTCAACCTCCCGTAAAGGAGTGCTATAGCCTGTCACAATAGACACTTAGTTAGGTAGATGAGATCCTTTTATGTGTATAGACTTTAGACACGTGCCTCTAAGTTTACCTACCTCGGTTGATATTAAATCTAGTCTAATCTAGCACCCTAAATTGGCCACTACACTAAGGAAATGTATTTTTTTATTGGTTTAAAGTGTACTTCCCATTATTATTTTGTTTTCTATTGCACATCATATTACAACATATTACTTTTCATAATAACCCACTTGGTATTGATTTATTAACTCTTGAGACTACCTTACTGTACATGATTTTCTTCTCTTTTGTTGTTCAATTACTTCCATTGATCTGGGCTTTTATCAATTGCCCTTTCTTTTATTAATATTATGTCGTGAATAGTTAAGCTAATGACTTATTGAGTTATCCTTAATAACATCAGTTTTCAAGGTAATTAATGCTTTGTATTCCTTTTATTGAGTTATCCTTACTAACATCAGTTTTCAAGGTAATTAATACTTTGTATTCCTTTTATCTATATGCTACCTATTATCAGATTTAATATCATATTATTTTATTAAGTAAGTTTATGGCAATTTTTTTTTTAACTTTTCTTTCTTACATACATAGATATATAAAGCTTGTGCCTTATACGACATCACCCATTGAACCTCCTTTCACTTTAATTCTTTTCAATATCTCATACCAGTTAAAATTTAATTAGGAATATATTTCAATTAGTAATTGGAACAAAGGCGTACAAGTCTTTATTGGTTTTTGCGGCTATATCATACTTGAGATTAATTTAACTGTTATATGCATTTTCATTTTTCAAATGCGCGATTTTCAGTGTTGAGGATAACTTCACGTGCACATATGGCCACCCATGATAATGCCACGTTATATTTCCCATGTGAACTTCACATGCCTTCCTAGGCTTCATATTTTTCAGTGTCTAGATCTAATGGTGACATAAAATGGTTGGAACGAATTTGGTTTTCAAACCAACAGAGTAAACCCTATCCTCCTACCTCATTTGCACACTCGAATTTCGAGCGTTACAACAACCATAGAAGAGCTACTTCTGGTGACACCCATTTTTTTTTATGACATATGTCTATCCTTGTCTCTTATAGGCGTGTCCTTGAAATTGTACGAGGTAACGTATAACAATTGGTTGTTCTGTTGTGACTTAGTTAGAAGAGTAAGTAACTCGAGCTGACGTCTTGGCTTTTGTTGCGGTATAAGTTAATTGATATTGTGTGTGGTTTGCAGAGTGTTGCATCTAACCTACGTTTATAGTGGCAGCCAATTGAATTTGATCCTAAACCTGTTTAAGATAATTCTCACCAATAACTAAATAACTAATTATCTAGATTAAAAAAAACAAAAAAACAAACAATTGATTTGGTTATAAAATTTCTTTATTAATTTTTTTTTCCCTTGGAATTTCATGTATGTAAGTTTTGTCGTCGAACCGAATCTATTCTTCTCCTTTAGTGTTCCACTTGTATCTTTTTTAGCAGGTTCTACTACAAATTACCATGATATGGTTGTATGAATTTAAATCACCACTACTATAGCTATTGTGGCTTGTTCCACTTTATTTCTTTGGCATGGATTCTGGTTTTCTTTCAACACAGATTATTTTTTTTTTTTTTTTTTTTAAATTGCTACGTGATGAAAATGACAACCATTATAATTCTCACCTCTCTAGTGCAAAGGTCTAATTTGTCATGCATGCGAGGGTTTAGTTGCCATTCACCATCAGGAAAGTGAAAATTATTCCTTATTCCGCTTGTGAATTCGTTTTCGAAACCAACTCTTAAAGCGCCGGGTGAAATTATCCTCCTTTCAAAGACATGATAAGATTTGTTTTCCTTCGTCATAGTTTCAATATTTCTTAACTCTTTTACCAGTGATATTTGTATTTCGCTCAATTATTCTTATTTGTACACAGAGGGTTCCTGTATAACTAAACCCTGACAACCAGATTCACGCGGTTTTTCGTTTTAATTGTCAGGGAGATTTCAACTCCATTTGGGTTTTGCTTAATTGTTTGTTTTAACATTTAATATAACCAAATTTTATCTTTATAGCTCTTCTTGATTTACCTTGATAACGGGTATACTATCTCCAATGGATACGAACAAAGGGCAAGTTCTTTTAAGTACGGTTATTCTTTCTGCGAAATATAACTATTCGAAGTCTTGTCCCTACATGTTGGCCCGTTCGTTGTCTTCACATTTTTTTGGAATTTTAAGGTATACAACACTACATGAATTACACGGGTCATTACCTAGAGCAACGTCGTGCTTTCTTTTTCTATAGTCATGACCAAACCCTAATAGGGTTATCTTTTGTGTGATTTGGCCTTAGGCCTTTATAATGACATGCTTGTTTTCTTATGAATAAAATTAGATACTTGTATGCACCATTTTAATTTTTGGGGTTTCCATCTTAAGTTCTCTCTTTCTTAGGAACTTTAAAGTTCACATAAATGAATCACTGAATGTCGTTAACATTAATGTGTTTATGGGAAAATATATTTCACTTTTCCTTTGTTACTAAGATGTATATTGGTTCATTAGTTTGGTTATATATATATATATATAGTTAGTTATCATAAAAGATGTATGTCTTATATTTTAATTCTATGTTATTGTCATTTTTAGCAATTCTTATTTTCAAATTTCAAAATCTATTTATTTGGTTAAGAGTAGAATTAATGAACGTGTTACTTTGTTGGAATTTTTTTTTCTTAGATGTATTTTATCCATATTCTAGGAATTATGTTTTTTAAAATTCCTTTTTCCTTTTTCGAGAGTCGACTAATTATCCCAGGTATAACATAATGTATACTGCATTTATTAAGCGATGTTAAGCTAGTCTTGAAAGTTAAGTGAGAAAACTTATCTAGTTATCTAGTAGAGTCCTTTTGAGTTGTATCGGGCTTAAGGAATGTCATCCTATCATAGTATAAATTTAATTACATAATTACTATTACAAGGATTTGGCAATAGGACTAAAGGGAATTAGGGAAATTTTGAGGTCTTAAATGGGCCTCCTA
Organism: Pinus taeda; assembly: GCA_000404065.3. Taxonomy (NCBI): domain Eukaryota; kingdom Viridiplantae; phylum Streptophyta; class Pinopsida; order Pinales; family Pinaceae; genus Pinus; species Pinus taeda. The sequence goes on along the minus strand of APFE031583712.1, from coordinate 4,270 downwards.
AGAAAATTATAAAACAATAGTATAAATAATAAATTAAGATTAGATTACATCATCAAATTTTAGAGGAAAAAAGAAAAAACTATTTTTTCAACTCGTATTTTTTACTTATCACCCTATGGGTTTACTAAAATTTCGAGCGGCAACACTCGTTAGATACATAATTTGATTCTTCATCCAAGGAGTACCCATGTTGCATACTTTTGATGGACCATGCTACACAAAAATCAGAAATACATGTAAAATGTGATTGCAATAAGTTTTTTTCATGTATTTCTCATTTTTCATGTATCAAGGTCCATCAAAAGTATGCAACATGGGTACTCTTTGGATGAGAATTTTAATCTTGCATCCAACAATTACTTCCACTTGAAATTTGAATAAAATCTTAGGGAGATAAGATGAAAATACGAGTTGAAAAAATAATTTTATTATATTATTTTTTAATCTTTTAACTTTTTTATTCCAAAAATGGTGAATCATCTCCCATGGTTGAAATCATCATCTTAAATCATATTGGTTCTTATAAATTTTATTTTGGTTGTACATTTTTTTTAGATTTTAGACCTCAAAATTCTCGTAATGGTCTTATCTCTTCAATTTAATATTATTTTCTTAGAACAATTTTGGTAAGAACATTTTATATCACCTATATTATATATATATATATTATATAATAATATATAATGTAATCCATTTCAACCATTTTATGTAGAGAAGGAGCTCATATGATCAAACATAACATCCTAGTCTTGTCATTTATATTAATAGTAACTCTAATATGGGTCATTTATTTATTACTCTTTTTTCTCAATGTAGAACTTGTTCTCCCTTAGCTTAACTCAGTTAACTAGAAACTGATTAAAGTTCACATGCACATTTGATTCTCATTCTATGACTATGCTTTAGTTCATGTTTGATATTACAAAAAAATTATGATTAGCTACTATGACACCCTAGCTATATATGCATGCATAAAATTATCTGTTTCACAGATTCCATTACCTAAAAAAAAAATTGACCATGGAGGAAAACTAGTGCTATATCGATAGTCTATTATAATACTAATTCATTTTCTTGTGCATATTGTACAGTCATGACATATTTCATTAAGATATGGCTTAGATCAATGATTAAATCATTCATGTAAACCTGTAACACATACATCCGATTATAGATATGCAATCATAAATTTATTCTATCACTATGCATCTTTTAACAATTACAAAATTAAAATCAAAATATAAATACTATTTCATATGACCGCAAATAGTGCTTGGAGAATATATAAGAAGAGAGAACATTCCACCCAACCATGTTTTGCCTCTGTTATTATCCCCCGAGCTAACATATTTCATTTTGGAATCAACAACCCCTTTGATTCCTAGGTAGTTTATTGTATAGGTTTTCTTCCCAATAGAATTTTTTAGTGGCGTCCTTCTTTAAGGTTCACCAACCTTTTTCCTAGGCCTTTTTGTTTTAGCTTTTTTGAAAAAATATTCTTTTACTTTTATTGAAATAATTCCTTTTTCTTCCAATGTGTTTTATTCCACCCCACATAGTATTTCTATCCAAATAAGTGATTAACATATTATTTCTCTCCCATTATGTTAATATTTTTCTTTTTTATTATTTTCTCTCAGGGATTTTTAGGAGACTATTAGAGAAGGTCCATTATGTGGACTTAACCACCAATATATTTTCATAAGCTAGCAAGAAGTCTTCTAAAACTCCAGTCCCCTCTCCCGAATATCCCAACCAATGTATTTATTAATTCAATAATAAAGCAAAGCATTACATCATCACATCAGTCCCATCATGGCTTCCATAGCCATTCAATACAATAATAGTTCAATGTATAAAAATAGTCAATGTTTAAAAGGTAACAGATATGGGTGTTACATCCCCCCCCTTAAAGTAAACATCATCCTTGATGTTTCCATAATTCCATGTTTTCTAAATATAGAAAGGAAATGCACCCTACATTTCTTTCTTTTATATGTATAGTTTTTAAATTATTATTTTTAATAATTTTTGCAGTGCTAAAGTGCTTTATATTGCACTGTGCTTTGAGCAATGGCTCAATTACAGAGTAGTTCTACTACTTCATTCAAGTCACACTCATTTATTAGCATGTTCCACACATGCTGAATATGTGCTTTACATTTTTATTTATGTACCTCGCAAAACATTTTAAACCCGCACCCAACAAACTATCCACATGCACTCAACAAGGTCAACAACATTAATATAAAATCACATATTACAATAGGTCCTTTGGTACATTTATTCATGTCTATGCGGGTGACACGGATGTTGTTTAATGTGAAATTAAAAAATGGAATTTCCAATTTCCTTTCATACCACTTACACAGAGGCAATAAAAGTCAAAGGACTACTTGCAACATTCTCTTGCATCTGTCATGCATACTTAAGTGTAGGACAAACCTATTATCTTTTCCATTTCCATAGTTGTTATATTATTTTCAATTCCACTCCAAATTGGGCTTAGTCAAGTTCATCGTGATTGACTGCCACTACTTTCCATACCTTTCCATAAGCCCATAAAAGTATGAGTAAACAAAAGATAAGGAATTCACAATAACAACATAGATAATTAAGGGATATCTTGACATACTCAAGTTTTGATTATCAAAACGGCAAATGTAACTTCACATATCTACTACCTTCTTTTCCTTTAACTCAATTTGTTATTTTATTTTATTTTATTTTTAATTTTTTTAATTTTAATTTTATTTGTTTTATATTATTTAATTTTATATATTTATTTTATTTTTTAATTATTTAATTATTTAATATCTTTTCGGTTTGGCCTACATTGCAACTATTAAAGTTTCTCTTTTTATCAATAATAAGCAATCTGCCTCTATCAATTCTAACTTTCAAGATTTAATTATTTTTTTTGTATATCAATGCTTTCGTTTTCTAGAATTATGTTTGACATCTCCTAATCCATGATTCAAATTAAAATATACCTCAAATGGAATGTAGTTATATATACATTATATACCTAGCCATATCAAACTTTTTATGTGCTTCTCTGCCTTTCATTAAGTTACCCAAAACAATGATTTATGTGCTTCTCTACCTTAAAACTTTTCATTAAGTTACCCAAAACAATGTGTTTGACGCCATTAAATGGTCATTAATATGTCTAATTCATATATACATTTACCAACTATATGAATGGAACCTTATCTATTTATATCAAGTTTATATCGATCCCATGCGTATATAATCGCTATTAAGAAGTGATTATTTTTTCATTGGAAATATTCATGTATTATGCAACTAGATTAGTATTTAATTCAAATTCGGTTATTTATTATAGATGTGTTGAATGTGGGATGCATATAACCTTTATTCGATTTTTATTTGCACTGTCATTACATTTAGAACTAGGAATGGGATCACTTCTTAGGTTACATTTTACATTACTCCTAGATATAACCATGGATTCTTCTTGTTTTTCATTTCTATGTGAATGAGTTGTCTTCACACGCAACATGTCAGTATAATTTTTTCATTGATTCCAAAAATATTCATACACGCGCGTATGTGTAAATATATATTATAACAATATATCAATTATCAAAAATTAAGTTTAGGGGTTTTCCTTCTATGTTATGGTTGCATCATTTAACCAATAATATTTGTTCTTTTCCACTTTGTCAAGCTACTGTAGGAATTTCAATTTATTTGATTATGTCATTCTAATAAACCATTGTTATACTGAAATTTGTCACCATGACTATTTGCAGTTAATATGGCTCCATCAATAGTCATATTATCCTCCTTGTCAAGCCTTATACCTCTGCTCTCCATGTCAAACTTCAAAAAAGAGAGAAAGTCATTAAAAATCATGTTTATCTCTGGGCACGCAGGTTCTCTCTACCTTGCCTGCGTGTACGCATCCCAAGCTCATTGTACCTACGTACTTGTACGCTCTGTAAGTCAAGGGATGGGTGCGTACTCCTGTAAAGGTCAAAACGCACGAGTTTCATCTTAAAAAAGTTACTTGTAGTCATTTCTAGATCTTTCTAGAAGAGTGTTTGACGTGTATTGAGCGCCTCCAGATGGTTCATGCATCCCTATGATAGAGGAACTTATCCCATCAAGAGAGGAGCTACCCCATCCAAAAGAGGGAGTATCCCATGGATGTTGGAACTGAATAACTTCCTCTAGAACACTATAGATACAGGCCTTGGGCCAGAGGAGGGGAGGTTGAAAGCTGAACATTCCAAAGGGTAGA
>APFE031583711.1:0-11613 GCA_000404065.3 Pinus taeda | reverse complement strand
AACCGCTCTCATCACGCGCTAACATTTGATCACATCGTGGGCGCGATAAGTGCGAAGGCCATCAAATCTCGGCAGAGATGATCAGACTGTTGGGAATGGTCGAGCGGGTCGCTTTATCGGGCGCGACAAGAGCCATTGGATTCAGCAAGGAAGATCAACGACAGAGATAAAAGGTGATGAGTTATAAAGGGGCAAAGTCATATGGTTGAAGTTTTATGGTGGGCTCGGGGCTTAAAGGAAAAAGGGGCTATTTCGCTGGGTTTAGGAGGAAAAACAAAGGAAACAGAGATGAAGGATAATAAGTGAGGTAAAGGAAGAAAAGGAAAATTACCACTGTGAGCTTCCTTTTGAGCTCAACCAAGCAGACCAAGCTCATCTCTGACCTTGAAAAATCAACGTTACATAGCAGCGCTAACAATAATAATATTAGAATGTTCAATTGAATAAGTGGCAAAACATAGGTATGGTTGTAATAATTGTAGTAAACATAGAATTTGAACAATGTTAGGTTGTTTGCAAAAGATGTAACGATAGGGTGGTTTTTGTTTCTATTTCCAAATATAGTAGGACAATTAATTACTAATAATGGTAATTGTAGGTGATGGAGGAGGTAGAGGTGGAGGTAGAGGCTATGCAAAAGGTCGCTCCAATGAGGTAGAGTAAAGGAGTACGAAACTGACTATTCGCTGTAAGGATTCATAAATATTTGATGATAAATTATAGAGGTAGAGACATTGTAATAATTGGAAAAAGAGATATGGTCGATAAAGATTAGGAGGGGATGAAAATTGAGAAGGATAATATAGAAAAAAGTGGTTTCTCAAATCCAATAATTTAGGATGATCAAATTTTGAATAAAACCTCTCAAATTATATACCATTTTATGTAATAAGCTACAAATCTAATGCACCTAAAGTATCCATGTGCTTTATAACTGATTGAAAAAATCAAAATAAAATTAAACAAGAAAATAAATAACTTCATATACGCATACTAAAAAAAACTATACCACATCTAAAAATATGGATAATACCACATAAATAATAATTTTTCCATGTTACATTGTATCAAAGGAAGCATGGTAAAAAGCATCAATATTAGGGTTAATGGTAAATAAATATAATGTTTATTCTTAATAATTACTTATGAGAGAAATGATAGAATCCCATCTCAAACCTTTCCCTTTTTTATATCTATGAATTGTCCTTTTGGCCATAATTAGGGGATGAATGTGGAAATGGAACTAGGAATTTGGAAGCAACTTGAAGATGAAGATACTTTAAATGTTTATACTATCAATTGTGTTATTGAATTTTGAAGGTAGCGATATCACATTGGATTTGCTACAATTGATTGTGAATTGACTGCAATAGGACTCTCCAAAAATATAGGTGTTTGGGATAGTCAGTAGTTATATAATATCTTGGGATCAATACTCAAGAGGCACACGTCTTGATATGATAGTTGCAACATGTGGTAGTTTGACATCTTCTACAAAGGTGTACTTTTTGAGGAGGATGGGTGCATTGAACATGTTAAGTGACCACCTTGGTAGAGGGCATCTTGCACTTAGAGAATGGATATGGAACCCTAGGATCATTAGAGACACCTTGCACATATTGTTAGTAGTTAGTTAGGAAAAGTGTTTTCCACATAGGCTTGAAGCTAGCATGTGGGAAATTTCTTAAAGTGACTTTAGGTTTAATTTACCTTTATTAGATGTAAAGTTAATGAGAAAAGTGCACTTTATTAATGTCAGTGAGAGATTAAATCACAATCATTAGATCAAGAGAGCCCAAGATTAGGTCTCAGCGCTTAATCTTGGAGGCTAGGTGGAAGGCCAAAGGAAACCATCTCTTGGCTTCATACTGGCATGAATCCCAGGGAGAAGCTCCATTCTAATTGTTGAGTGAGAGACTCATGAGAAGGGAGAAAGTTCGAAGTGAAGGAAGGAGGACGAATAGTTGAGTATAGCAGTCAAGTGGCATGATTTTCAAGACAGGAGTGCTGGCATGAATCCCAAGGTAGTGTGAAAGTTAATTGCAAACCGTGCCATTGAAAATAAGCAATTCATACAACAATAAAGGGGCACAAAAATCGAGGCAGAGAAGGGGAAAAAATTTCTAAGGAAGTCTTGTACAATACAACAACTATGTGCATGCAATTCAAGGTTGTTTTGTCATTGATTTAGTTTTTGTATAGTTCATACAAGCTATATGATTTGGACAAAAGAGGGCACACACTTCGAGGCAGATCGTACAACTCATTTGGGGGTTGTTTTGTGGCTCATAAATCAAGATAAATTTGTAATTCTATTACTATGTTAATTCTACTATGTAAACTTTGACTGCTGAAACATAACAATAAAATACTCCCTCTCCCAATGTGGTTTTCCCTTCAAGGTTTTTTCAAGAACTTTTGTCCAAAATTTCTAAGTACAATTTCACGGTTTGTTGAGCTACTTCCTAAATTATAAGTTTAGAATTTGTCATATGTGTTGTTTCATAAAAAAATAGAATTGAATTTTCCGAGTGAATGCAATTTTCTAAGTTGTAATTTTTATTGGAATTACAACCTGAGTGTTTACAAAGTGTTTGACAAAAGTTCTACAAGAAAAATTTGAATTGTAATAAATTTCTTGAGTGGTTTTTTTACATGTATGAGGCACTGGATACTCAGATTGAATCAGAAATTGGGACAACACCTTGTACTCATATTTTTCTCATTAATTGAAGAAGATTTCTTGATTTTGTCATGGCTACTAGTTTGAGGTTTGAGGACAGATTGGAAGCAACTTCAAATTTCAATGCATGGAAGGAAAGGATCGCACTGATATTGGAGGAGAATGAGGTGAGGGATACCACATAGCATGTGTGTGTTGTTCCTCGAGATTGAATTTAGTTGACAACCAATAACAAGAAGAAGGTGAAGCAAAAGATGATTCTTCTTAATGCAGTGAAAGACCATGTGATTCATCATATCATAGGTAAGACTCATGCTTTTAAAATTTGGGAAACACTTTACAAATTATATCAGAGTTCAAATCAAAATAGGAAATTGGTGCTTAGGGAGAAAATAAGGAGCACCAAGATGACAAAAAATGACAAAATATCTTCATACTTTACCAAATTAACACAGATACATGATGAGTTAGGGGCTATTAGAGATGGACAGGCTGACTCTAAGTTGGTTAGAATTGTCTTAAATGGATTTCTAAACCATGGGTCAGCTTTGTGCATGGGATTGTTGTCAGGGAGAACCTACCTAATTGCCCAAGACTACAGGATGATTTAATGCAGGAGGAACTGATACTTTGGGGTTTCTCTTCTAGCCAACAACTTGGAGATGGTGAGGAGAATGTGGCCCTTACAACTATGGGAAAGAAGAAATTCAAAAAGGGGCCCAAGGATGGGGCCAAGAGGAAGGGTGACCAAAATTAGGAACTGAAAAAGTGAAATTTTTTGCTTGTCATAAGATGGGACATTATGTAGTGACTTGCCCAAATAAGAAGAAGAAGCAGGCTGTAGCTTCAGTAGAGGTGATTGATTTTTCCACATGATTTGAGAAGGGGTTCTCATTGATTACATGTCTTGTTTCTAGTCAGATGCCTCAAATGCTTGGTATATTGATAGTGGATCCACATGCCATATTTTGGTGTCAGAGTGCTTTATTGATCTTAGAGAGGATGGAGTTATTCGTGAGGTGGTATTTCGATATGACACCATAGTCAAGGCATTTGGGCGTGGCACTGTTTCTTTTGAGAGGGAGTTTTTGTCACCTATGACAGTGAGTGATGTTTTGTATGTCCTTGGGTTGAAGAAGAACCTTATTTCAATTTTCTCCATAGAAGATAGGGATTTGAGGTGTTGTTTAGATGTGGACATTTACTCATTTACCCTAAGGGGTCCAACATCACTTCAACCAAAGTGATTGGAAATAGATAGGGGAAGTTGTATAGACTCATGTTTCAGCGTAGCCATGACTAGATTCACAACAACAATAGTAGTAGAGATATATGTGAGATATGGAATGGGAGGATGGCTCGTTTACATCATGGAGTTCTCAGAGTTATGGGGGAGATTGTCAAATGATTTCTTGATTTCAATGTGGAGAATGAGGATGTGTGTAGAGGTTGTGCTCTCAAGAAGTACACCAAGACTTCTTTTCCAAGTAGTGATAACAGGACAACAGGTATACTTGATTTGGTTCCTTATGATGTATGTGATCTGATGTCTTCAATCTTTCTTAGTGGTTATAATTATTATGTTATATTCACAGATGAATTCTCCAAGAAGACATGGATCTATTTCATGAAGACCAAAGGTGAGGTCTATAAGTGGTTCCAAGAGTCCAAAGCTCTTGTGGAGAACTATACAAGGAGGAAGATTAAGGTGTTCAGGTCAGACAATGGGGGCGAGTATACCTGCATTTCCTTCAAGGCGTTTTGTGAGAAGGAAGACATTAAGAGAGAGATGACAATTCCTGAGAACCCATAGTAGAATGGGGTTGTAGAGAGGAAGAACAAGGCCATTATGGGAGCAATTAGAGCTACATTGCATAATTAGATTTTACCATTCTTTCTTTGGGCTAAGGCTTGTAGCACCATAGTATATGTTCAAAACAAGAGTTGTCATTATGCATTGGGGAGGAAAACCCCAGAGGAAGCTTTTTCTGGGAAGAACCCTGAGGTTGGGAACTTCATATCTTTGTGTGTTTGACATGGTCACATGTCCCTTCAGAGAAGAGGAAGAAGCTAGAACCCACTACAAAAAAGGGTATCCTTGTTGGGTATAGCGAGACTTCAAAGGCTTACTATATATACATCCCTTCCTTGTGGAAGGTTGTTTTGAGGGATGTGAGATTTGAGGAGAATAGAACCTTTCAAAGATCCTTGGAGGGAAATTATCAGGGACCTCAGGTACACACTCCTTAGACCACATGGACATAGAGTTCAAGAGGTATGAGTTCATATGGCATTGGTTCTACACTTGTTTTAGCTGTCATTGGATCCCATATTATCATTTGATAGGATACTGGCACACCTAGTTCAACATCTCAGAGCATTAGTGGACAATCTTTGAGTATACAGTCTTTGTATACACTTTTGGTAAATGAGGAGGACAAGCAAGATTATGCCAATCTACTGATAAATAAAGTTAAGAGACTACAAGAGCTCTTGAAAGAAGCCAAGGAGTTAGTGAGGAGTCCCAAGAGTGTTGTCAGAGAGAGTAAACCACCAAATAGGTTCTATAGTTATTTGGCTATGGTGAGCAACATCTAAGAGGCAGATCCTTCTTCATATGAGGAGGCAACATATTAGTAGATATGGAGAGATGCCCTGGTCGACGAGTATGCTTCCATCATAAAGAAAGATGTTTGGGAGGTGGTAACAAGACCAAAGGGCCATTCATTTGTGACTTCCAGGTAACTTTATAACATCAAGTATGTTGCATATGGACGGATAGAGAAGTACAAAGAAAGATTTGTGGAGAGAAGAAGTTGCATATGTGGAGGGACTAGATTGTGATGAGACATTTTCACCTATTGCTTGACACACTTCGATCAATTCAATGATATCCATTATAGCATAGATGGAGTGGAAGATCCACTTGATGAATGTGAAGACTGCATTTTTTAATGGACTTCTACAAGAGGAAGTGTACAATGAACAACTACGGGGCTTTGAGATTCATGGGGGAGGGTTTCATGTGAGTCGATTGAAGAAGGCACTATATGGACAAAAGCAAGCTCTACAAGCCTGGTATTCACAAATATATACTTTTTTGCACTAGATTGGTTTCAAAAAGAGTGAGGCAGATCCAAACATATATTACATTTGTATTGGAGGATATCCCCTCATTCTTGTAATGTGCGTAGATGACTTGTTCATGAAAAGAAAGGAGAGATTAATATCTACTTGCAAGTAGGCTCTTGTTTTAGAGTACAAGATGAAGGACCTTGGGCTGATCCACTATTTTTTTGGGATGGAGGTGTGGCAAGAGGATGGGCATATATTTCTGAGACAGGGCAAGTATGCAATTGATATTCTGAGGAGATTAAGGGTAGAGGGCTTCAAGCCTATGGCTACACCGATGATCACTAACTTCCAAAAGCTTAACACTTATGAGGGAGAGTTGGTGGACCCCACTTTCTATCATCGGCTCATTGATTCGTTGATGTATTAGGTCAACACCATACCAGACTTTTGTTTTGTTGCTAACACTCTCAGTCAATATTAGGTGGAGCCTAGGAGACTACATTACTCTGTAACAAAAAATGTGATGAGATATTTGTAGGGGACAATGGACTATGTGCGAGGGGATGGAGTTCACGTAGTTGGATACATGGATTCAAATTCGGCAAGTAGTGCAGTGGAACGAAAGAGCACTTCCAAATGTTTCTTTAGTTTGGCCTTAACAATTGTGTCATGGCTCAACCAGAGACAACAGTTAATGGCACTAAGTTCTGCAAAGGAAGAATACATTGTAGCTATTCAGGCAAGTTGTGAGACCATATGAATTTGCATGTTGTTGGTGGGTTTGTTTAGACAACAATTGGATCCCACCATGATATACTATGATAATCATAGTTGCATCAAACTCCTGGATAATCTAGTATTTCATGACTAGTCCAAACATATGGACATAAAATATCATTTCATCTGAGATCATGTCCAAAGATGAGTAGTGAAGCTGAGATACATTTCCGCTAATGACCAAGATGCAGATATTCTCACAAAGTCCCTTATGAAGTGAACATTTGTATTTTTCAGGGCCAAAATGGGAGTGGTGAAGACCACTTTCCTATCTAAGAGGGAGTATTAGAAGTTAGCTAGGAAAAGTGTTTTCCACATAGTCTTGGAGCTAACATGTGACAAATTTTCCTAAAGTGACTTGGGATTTAATTTAACTTTATGGGATATAAAGTTAATGGGAAAAGTACACTTTATTAATGTCAATAAGAGATTAAAACACAATCATTGGATCAAGAGAGCCTAAGATTAAATCTTAGCCCTTGATCTTGGAGGCTAGGTGAAAGGCCAAAGGACATCCTCTCTTGGCTTTATAATGGCACAAACCCCAAGGAGAACCTCCATTCTAATTTTTGAGTGAGAGATTCATGAGAAGGGAGAAAGGACGAGTTGAAGGAAGGAAGATGAATTTTTTAGTATAGCAGCCAAGTGGCATGACTTTCAAGACAAGAGTGTTAGCATGAATCCCAAGGAAGTGTGAGAATTAATTGCAAACTGTACAACTGAAAATAAAAAATTTATACAACAGTAAAGGGGCACAAAAATTGAGGCAGAGAAGGGGCATAAATTTCTAAGTGTTGTACTATACAATAGTTGTTAGAACACAATTCAAATTAATTTTGGAACTAATTTAGTGGTTGTATAGGTCATATAAGCTGTACAATTTGGATATGATCTAGGTGGATATTGGTGGCCACCCTCCATTTCCACTTGGACCCCCACCATTGTTTCTTTCAGTTTTTCAGTTTCTTTAATTATAGCACAGTTTACTATTTCTAGCAGTTTTTTGGGTCCTAAACTTTTGGAGTCGTTTTGAGGCCCTAAACGACGTTTTTTTGGCAATCTACCACCGATGATTTTATAATAAAATCACCTTTTCCGTCGTAGTCCTTGGAGAGATCTTTCCAACAAGGTATCATGCGCATCAAATGGAGATAATATGACCAAGTCACAACCCTAGGAAGTTGGTTGTCCAACTAACCCCAACGGGGCCCATAAACTCTTGGTGTTACATCTCTTCAGGTTAGGGTTTTGGTTGTTTAGGGTTTGCTCTTATTGTTCAATAATAAAAAGGCCCTTGAGTCTTAGTGTAACACAGTTCAGAGGCATGTAGCCACCACATCTCTTCTTAGAGATCAATTACCATCGTCGAGCTAGTCTCATTTCCATACTGTTTGTAAGCATATTTCATTATTTGATAGTAATCAAAGGAAGTGTTATTGCTACTACATCTCTGTATTTATGGTTATATCTGTAATTTGTTGTGTTCTTGTTTAAATTTGGATCAGTGGTATCATAGGGTCTGTTCTTTCTCTATTTTTCTTTGTATGTCCCCAACGAGGTCAGGATATATGGAGTTAGGGCTCGAACTGGTTGAACCTTTGCAAGACCAGCCTCGTAAATCCCAATGGCCTCCCATGAAGGAAGAAAAGAAAGACGAGGGAGCAGGAGATCGTATCAAAATATTTCTCGAGGAGGCCCTTGAGAAACAAAGGAACGTGATAATGGATAACTTTGCTCAGATCCTTCAATGGTTTCCCACTAGCAGTGCATCCACATCCAACAGCCACTTTGGAGGCTCCACACCTTTTAAGGTACAAGTAAACTTTGGCATTCCCATATTTGAGGACCAAATAGATGCAGACGTCGTAGATAAATGGTTGAATCTATTAGAAGGATATTTTTATGTTCATGATTTTTCTAGCCGAGAAAATATTACTTTTTCTCTTCTCAAAGCTGCCCCCCACGTCAAGGACTGGTGGGAAACCTATTGTGAGTAGAAGGGTGAAAGTACAAACTCACTGTTTTCAGCCACTCCCACTTGGAATTCATTCCAGGACACCATCAAGGAGCAATACTACCCTATCGAGAGCTATCAGGACAAATACATAAAGTGGACCACGCTGGGGCATGGAAGGGACCAAGATGTGCCGGATTTTACCAATGTTTTTCACACCCTGTGCACGAAGTTGGGCATCAAGGATTCTGAGAAACATTTGGTACTCAAGTACTGTGGCTACCTACATAGATACATCTAGGATGAGATGGAGTTCCTGGACATCTCCTCGCTTGGCATGGCGAACTGATACGCCGTCAAGATCAAGCAAAAGTTTAAACAGAAGAAGCTAGACTTTTGATCTGTGAATCCGAAGCAAGGGAAAGGTGCCCCCAAACCGCAGAACAAAGGACAAAGCCAAGGCGGGATGACCCAGGACAACCCGCCAAGGCCACAATCAAAGGACAATACTGCAAAGCCGAAGAAGGACACGGGAAAGTGGTGTGAGTTCTATAAGAGCTCCACCCACAACACAAGTGAGTGTCAGGCCAAGCAATCACTGGTGGCCGACCTGAAGGCTTCAGAATATTGCATGTTCTGACGTCTGGTGAGGAAGCTGACAAGGGGAGGCAAATTATTGATGCGGAGCCCAATGCCACCGTCGCCGCCAAAAAGATCCAGAAGGAGGAACCCGAAGATCTAGAGGAGGAGGAGCATCTCTTGCACTCCCAAATGTGGGTGAAGGTTTCCCCACTACAGTTCATTGTCAATAGTGGGAGCCAAAAGAACCTCATTATAGCAAAGGTCGTGAAGTGACTGGGCTTAATGACCACAACACACCCACAACCGTACACCATCAGATGGCTTCACCAAGGATGGGATCTGTGTGTGAGCCAATAATGTCACCTTCCATACAACATCAAGCCCTTCACGAATGAGGTATTATGTGACGTTTCTCCCCTTGATGTTTGTGATGTATTATTAGGCCAACCATACTTGTCGAAGTGACATGTTGTGTATTAGTCAAGGATCGCGCTATTATTGTTACATTAGGATTAAAAAAAATTATATCAGGGGTCCATTCAAATATTGATTGATCCAGTTCAAAGGCAGAGGACCAAGCACATCGAGATTCACTGCACCTCTATACTTTGCCTCGGTTGTAGATAAAGCAATCGTGGATTGCTTCTTGTTAGACCAGCGAAAAGGCCCTAAACCAAAGCTGAAAACATAACCAGAGGTGGACTTGCAGTCTGTATCATCGCCATCCCAATCAAAATCTATGTATCCAATCAGTGAAAGTGGGCAATTTGCAGCATAAAGGATACCAAAACTGGAAGTACCTTTCACATATCTAAGGATTCTCTTTGCAGCTTTCCAGTGAAGCTCATGGGGCTCCTGCATATATCTAGAACAAACTCCTACTACAAAAGATATATTAGGTCGGGTGTGTGTAAGATACAACAAACTCCCAACCAACTGTCGATACAGTGTACTGTCCACCAAAGGTGTAGTACTCGCATCCTTAAATCTGATCCCCGAAAGAAAGGGAGATATTGCTAGCTTGCATTCTGTCATCTGAAAGCAGAAAAATAGATCTGATGCATACGTAGACTGTGCCATCTTGATCCATGAAGTAGATTGAGAAACTTCAAGACCAAGAAAGTAGTGCAACAGTCCTAAATCTGTCATGGAAAATCGATCGTGCAACGCTGATTTTGCCGAATCAATAGCTGAGGTAAGGTTCCCTGTCATCAATAAATCATCTACATAAAGTACTATCAGCAAAAGGGAATCATCATGTTGCAGCAAATAAACATTCAGATCAGATTTGCATCGAATGAATTCAATGGAAAGCAGGAAAGAATCCATCTTTGCATACCCAGCTCTAGGAGCCTGTTTTATGCCATACAAAGATTTATTTAATTTGCAAAAAATGGAAGAGTTCTGAATGTATCCCTGTGGCTGCTCCATATATATCTCCTCCTTGAGATCTCCATGAGGAAATTCACTCTTCACATCCATGTGATGAACTTCCCATTTGCAAAAAGCAACTATGGCTAAAACTAGTCGAATGGAGTCCATTTTTGCAACATGTGAAAATGTCTGTGTAGTCTATGCCATGTACCTGTGAGTATCCTTTTGCAACAATTCGAGCTTTGTACTTGCTGATCTCACCATCTGTAGCAATCTTTGTTCGATAGATTCATTGGCATCGAACAAGCTTTCCTCCTTTCGGAAGTGGAACCAAGTCCCATGTGTTGTTTTCCATGAGAGCAGAGTATTCTTCATCCATGCCAGCCTCCCAAAGCGGGTTTCCAGCAGCCTCAGAGTGTGACTGTGGATCTGAACCAAGTGCCATATAGAAATGTATGGGAAGTAATGATTCGGTGGTAGCCAGGGCTTGAGGAGCCCCAAAAAACTGTGATCTAGTCCTTCTCGCATCCGCAAGATCACCGACTAGTTCACCTGCATCTTGCAGGGTTTTCTCTAGCCAAGTTGGCAGCTGAGTTGGAGAAGCCATGACCTGCTCCTCATCCTCTGAATAAGACCCAAGAGGCTTCTCTTATGGCTGCTCTGAAGTGCTCGAAGAAGTTTCAGACTCCTCATCAGTGGCAACAAGTGGTTCCTCAGCAGTGTCTACTGAAAAATCAATCAGTGGTTCTTCTTCAAACTTCACACTTTGAGCTACAAGGAACTTTTGAGTGTGAGAGTCTAACAATCTATAGCCTTTGACACTATCAGTATATTCAACAAAGATACATTCAACACTTTGAGGCTCCAAAGCCTTCCTCTTATCTGTTGGAATGTGAGCCCATGCTTGTGAACCAAAAATGCGAAAGTGTGATACTTTTGGTTTCTTACCAGTCCAACATTCAAATGGAGTGGTACCTTTCACTGCTTTGTGAGGAATACAGCTTTGAATCTATGTTGCACAATTAATAGCTTCAACCCATAGCTTAGGAGCTAATGATTTGGATTGTACCATACAATTGGCCATCTCTTTTAACGACCAATTTTTCCTCTTTGCGACACCATTCTATTGTGGTGTATATGGCACCGTGTGTTGTAGTTGTATACCTGC
>APFE031583710.1:0-10955 GCA_000404065.3 Pinus taeda | reverse complement strand
CTGTCAGTTCGTGGCTTTAAAGCCAATCTGCGTTCTGACTGTTCGTTTCTACTTCCCGGCTTTCCGATTTCCCTACCTCTGTCCGTCTGAATCCCTCTGTTCTACGTAATCATCGTTGTATAATGCCTCACAGGGAGGTGGCCACCTACTTCGTAACGAACTGATTGTCAGTTCTCTTAGACTTTCTCAAAACGACCGTTTATTCCGTTAATTCCAAGAATGCCCACGAAACACGACTTTCTGCTAATGCATCATCCACGTCGGACTTCAATTCTTATAAAATGCCTATTTACTTCGCGAAATCTAGTCACCCATTAGAATGCATCTCCGTCATTGATCTGGAGCCTCCATATCCAACGGTCTCTTCCACCGGATGTGTGGCACCCTTTGTGTGGCATCAGACAGGACTCGGTTGAAACCGCTTACCGCTCAAAGCCCTTCCGATATTCTACCAGTTTTTGTGGGACCCCACCTCTGACGAAATTGGCACAATATCTGTTACATTTTATAACTTTTCAGGTCTAGGCGCTCAAGGGTTTTCCTTCCTTGAAGGGTCTGCTCGGCGATATGCGATTAGCGACCACCCCCATTTCTTAAATTGACCTCTAGTTTTTCTAATTTGTGGCAACTCACGTTACCATAGGCAGATGGCCTGTGCACATGACCGAGGGTCCTCATTGCTCCGCGCTATGTGGAGGATAACGGAGAATATCCTAGAATAGGTAGAGTTAGTTCACATAGCCTTAGGATAGGAATTATTTTCTATTTATTAGGATGCTATTCTAACTTCCCTAAAATCATGTATTCCATTTAATGTGTAATGTTGATGAACAATGTAGAGCATTTTGCAAAGCCAGGCTCTCCTGGTTCAGACTCTCTTTCGTAGAGCTGACCAATGGGTTTTATTTCTTAATACAAACATTACCATTTTAATCATGGTATCGGAGTGTCAGGGTTGGGGGGTGGTTATTTGAACCGAAATCATTGCGGGTTTTGAGTGGACAGCCACAACAATCACTATTAAATCATCATAGGTTTTGAGTGTATAGTTGCAAAAAATTGATGAAAAACTGCGACAGTCTCTGAAATTGGGTGTATTTCAACGACTAGTCTCAGATATTGGGCAAATATTAGTGATGGTTGCGACTAGTCTTGGAAAATCGGTGTGATAGATTTGGTCTTGTCAGTCCTCCGTCAGAGATCAAAACTCTTTATGCATTTCATTTTTAGGAGTCCCGCTCCATTCACCCAGCTACATTCTGCTAGGGGCATGCCATAATCTGATAGAAAAGGTCATGCTAGTCATTTCCCCTTAGGATAGGCTCCTGCTGGCTTAGGTATTTTGTTAATGATCACTAAAGTCCATGACAGTTAAGGTCTGGTCCTTTAATGGACAAAAGTCATTTTCGATAAATAGGTCTAGGGATTAATCAATTTAGTTTTGAACCATGTCCAATAAAGCCATGTAGGCCAGAGTGAGGCCCTTACAAAGTTATGATTCAGAGTTTCATCGTCATGTGGACAAACTTCGACTGTTCTTCAAAACTCTGTTTTGAAGAAAAGTTAAACAGTTTCATTTGTGATAAAAATTTCAAAAAAGTCATCAGTTGATTTCTTCAGGTGCAGTCATGGTTTCCATGGCCAAATGCCCTGTTATGCAATCCCTGCAAAGAGTGCTGAAAATTTCATCATTTGAGCTAAAATTTCAAAGGGAAAAGTGAAATTCAGTGTTGCATTAAATTAGTGAAAAGTGTTAAAACATAACATTAGCAAAATGGGTTTTTGAAGAAGCAAAAATTTAACCCATGACTTCAAAGCCTTTAAATAGAGGTTTCCACAAGCAAATAAGGTTATTGTGCAAATCAAGGTCATAGAGAAACGTTGCAAAGTGATTAGGAGAGCAAAGTGCCTGTTTAAGAGTGAGTGGGAGTCATTTTCTAGAGCGCGGCGCACACACAGAGGGGCGCGACGCACACACAGGGCGCGACGCACACAAAGCCACCCCACAATGCAAAATTTCTATGGGCACGACGCACACATAGGGCACGACGCATTGGGTTTGGCGCGCGGCACACACTCACAAAGGCCCGAAATCGTGCCAAATTGCCTCAAATTGCTTGTGAAACCCCTCAAGTCGACAGGTAGGCTCTATATCATGGCTTTCTCATCAAATTTTATGAATGTTAAGGTGGTTCATGGCTATGTATAATTGCAACAAAACTCATAAAACCAACCACAAGAAAACACCAAAAGCCATTGTTACTATGGTTGCATAATTATGGTGTTGATGCCAAGGTTCCATTTTCACCCCTCATTTTTCCCTTGCTTGTCATTTTTCCTTATCCCCCCTTTCTTACTTTTCCTATTATCCCTACCCTAAAACACTACCAAACCCTATTCCCTATCCCCTCCTCTTATTTGTCAACA
Organism: Pinus taeda; assembly: GCA_000404065.3. Lineage (NCBI taxonomy): Eukaryota > Viridiplantae > Streptophyta > Pinopsida > Pinales > Pinaceae > Pinus > Pinus taeda. The sequence continues at coordinate 8,528 of APFE031583710.1, read as the reverse complement.
TAACACCCCAAAACCCTACCTTATCAAAACCCCAAAACCCTACCTTATCAAATACCCAATCCCCCTACATATCCCTAAACAAACACCTCCCCATAACCCCTATTCCCATCATATTACTCTCCTCCTAATACTCCCTTTTTTTCATTGTTCCCCTTGGTGGCTGATATCACAACAACACCTAGTTTCACACCACCATCAAAGGGCAGCCTAAGTACAATACACACAACAGTCATGGCATATGAGCATTCATCATAGTATGAGATGTAGACACAAAGTGATTCATCCTCGGAAGAACATGCTCCTAGGAGACATCACAATAGTGGCAAACATGTTAGGGATGAGCCAACTACCCTCACTGAATTGCAGAACTACCCTCTTCATATGTCATGCTTCCAGCATCTATCATGTTTTGAATTTTTTCAAAGGGTGGCTAATGTTAGAGTTCATCATGAGTTGGCCCATCTTTTTGTGCTTCACCTACATGGAGGTCAGTCTATCTTGGTCGGGGTCACCTTCACCTGAACCTCGAAACATATCTCAGTGCAACCGGCCATACCGAATGTTGGAGACAGTAGGCACAAGAAAAAAGAGGTGGATAGGCAACACCTGGCTTACTTAAGGCCAAATTCTTGAGGCAACTTCCACAAATCTTTCCATTCAGTTATTTGGAAAGATGGGTATGTCCACTCATGAAATTGATCATGAATACTTTCAACTGTGAGGGGAGGTTCCTCTCGTCTATATGCCTACACAGTCAGGTTACTCATGCACTTTACCAGTGCGATGATGAACTTGCCCATTTTTCATCTGCAGGACACATAGAGGGGATGACACCTTCATGGCAACATAAGACCTACAACAGCAACTTAAAGTGTTTATCAACTTTTCTCTTATCCGGTTTTGGTGTCAGTCATCAGTTGGGATTGCAGGGCATTACTTGGGAGGACTTCATCTCCCGTGACCTCTTCAACACTTCACAGGTATTATCAAAGGCAAAGCATGAGATAGGTGGTCCTTCTCATCAGTATGAGTGCCATGAGACCACTACTATACCAGTATTCGTTACATATCAGAGAGGCAGTAGGCACTTGTTTGCAGCACCAAAGCGAGTGTTATCTACACCCAGGGTGGAAGGGGCCTCGCTTCCGGCATCGACGACACAGGTACATGACAAGGGAAAGAAGCCCATGCATGACAAGGGGCCACCAGGTGAACAGGAGGCCGACTTCATCCTCATTCAGGATGATGATGCAGATGTGGAGAGTGCCAAGCTTAGGATGACCATCCAGGAGAAGAAAACAGATTCAGGACTTGTCACTCAATTTGGAGAGGGTCAAATGGATCATCAGGTATTTGGAGCAGAGGAACAAATAGCTTGAGGACCAGCATGAGATTATGGAGCTGCAAAGCATCCATGAGAATCGCCAAGCTGCATAGCATAGGAGGATCGAGCTCACTACCTTGGAGCAAGAGATTAACAATGACCGTGAGTCTTGGCTCAAACGCATCAACATCCACCTTGAGAGACTGCTAGAGAAGGCCGACAGGGAAAAAACCATACTGAGGCTGATGGTCTATCATTACAGGGCATGGAACATGAGTTCGAAGGCTCGGATAAGGATCTTGAAGGCAAAATTGAGCAAAGCAACAAAGAGGCAAAAGAGGAAAAAAGAGAAAGATCAGCTTCGAATCTTGGCTGAAGCCTCTATGGCCCAGCATAGTGCCTCTTAGAGAACCTCCAGCCTAAATTTCAAGAAATTTGGGGCAATTTTGGTCACATGGCAAAATTTTGGTCACAATACAGGTTTTTTGCTTAGGATTGGGAGCTCCAAATTGGAAATGGCTTGCATTTTTGGATTCAACATGCAAAATCACGACTACTGGTGCTTGGAAAAGAAATTTGGGCATGATTTGAGTCTCCGGGAGGTCAAAAACACCCAAAACATTACCTGTGTTCCCCTATTTTGACACACAGGAAGCAGTCTTATGAGAATGAAGATTTGGAGGGGAAAATGAGCACCAAACTCAGAAATTCCATGTGGGTTGGAAAGTAAACAGGCCAGGCTTTCCAACAAGCACACTTAGGCACATTTTGGACTCCTGCAGGTGCCTCAAAACAGCCTCCAAAGTGGCGCGGTGCATATAGAATTGGGCGCGATGCATATAGAGAAAAAGGCCAAATTCACCTCCGTTTCGCGAAATTTACATTCGTGACTTTCTCCAAGTGGGCCCACTCATATACATTTCACTTTTTTTGGCACCTAAGGAAAAATTTAAAGTATTTTCACTAGAGGATGAGTTCTATCCAAGTGGCAAAGGAAGGCGAGCAGTCACCCAAGCCATTTTTCATTTTTGTAACGCTGCACCTGTAGCGAATGGTTGGCTTTCCATCTCCATTTTGTAATGATTTGAGAAACTCCCCAACTCTTGATCGTTCTATCTCCTCATGGCATGTTATATTTATTGTATCCAAACCATTTGCAAAGGGTTGGTTGGCTTGTAATTTCTAGGAGATTGTGGGAAATAAACTCTGTTTCTTCATTGTATATTTTGACAGAGGATTAACGAAAGGAAGCGGCTCTGTTTCATGAGATTCATGTGGTTGTGAGTGTAGCAAATGTGTCTCTTATGTTTCATGTGTATTTCGTTATGTTTCACAGTTCATTTCATATTCATTTTTCCAGTGAAATTTTCTAAGTTAGATAAGGTAGAATCCATTTTTATTGCTCTGCCTGTGGGAAAAATTCATGTTTAGTGTTCTTTATTCTGTTGAAAAGGATTCATGTACTTATGCCCTTTTCACCCTCCTAAACAATCTCTCCATTCCGCATTATTTCAAACTAAATTGCTAGACTTTCCGCCTGTCTTGCCTCACCAAGTAATATGTGCCTTTGTATTAAATTCTTTGTTCATTGCTGTCTGTTGGTCCCATACCATCCTTAAACTCAGTCATTCATAAAATATTGCTTTTTGTATCCATATTTACTTACTAGCCTAAGATCAATATTTCACTGTAAGTCATCTCAGGCCGTTTTGTTTACTTATTCACTGAGCATGACACGGAGAGAGCCCTCTCCTATTTTGGTAGGGCTAGCTACCATATTGATCGTGGTTTGTGGTTACCCTGAATTTTGCCTTCTTTTAGCCTAAGGCAGATTTAGGTGCTAACACGGTGTATTTCAGCGACTAGTCTCGGATATTGGGTAAATATCAGCGATGATTGTGTAAATCAAAGAAAACTGTAAAGGGAGCCAAGAACAAGGCTGTAGCTGTTAGAGAAGCTAAGTGGGGAAGCCAAGAACAAGGTTGTAACTGACAACATGAGGTTTTCTGGAGGCTGAGAAGTAACCACGGTGATCTGCGCGTGTGTTGTGAGATCGAACAACAGTGATCTGTCTATGTCACAGATCTGGGGTAAATTTAACATCTTTTATCTGTCAATTATTTTTTTCTAAATCGCCAAGATGAATAACAATATATTTGAAGCATGCATGAATGAGTATAACAAACTTGATGGTTCCAATTATGCAAATTGGAAGTTTAAGATGTAGAGTCTGCTAGCGGCATAGAGTGCTTGGAAGATAGTGAATGGGGATGAGTCGAAACCCGCAGATAGATCTGCAACAGTCCCAGATTGGGAGAAATGAGAAAGCAGAGCAAGGACAATGTTAAATATGTCAGTGAAAGACTGTATTATACCGCACATCAGAGAAGGTAAGTCAACTAATGAGATCTGGGGAATTCTAAAGGAATTGTACGAAATCAGAAATTCAAATCGTCTTTTGTTCCTCAAGAGTAAGATCATGTCCATGAAGATGGAGGAGACTTAAACGATTGCTTCATTCGTAGCAAGGATCAAGGATCTGAAAAACAAATTATCAGATATTGGTCATACAATGGACGATACAGATCTTGTGACCATTACAATGAATGGTGTCACTGATGATTATCAAATGTTCATCACTGCGATCAATGCCAGAGAGAAGATCTCGCACTTTGAAGAGCTGACAGGTATACTAATGCAGGAAGAAGAAAGGAGATCGACTTTGAAGCCCCAGAGTGCCAATCTTGCATAGGTGGCGAGGAAGAACTTCTACAAAGGAAAAGGAGGTCCACAACAACAAAATGGAGCAAGTTCACATAAATGGCCAAATCTAACTCAAGGTATGCATCCGAATAAAAACTACTCTGAAAAAAAATGCTTTTATTACGGAAAATTGGGTCATATTTCCAAGGAATGTAGGAAAAATAAGTATCATTAATAACAGCAGAAGCCAAAGAGGCATGCAGGTCATCTTGCGAATGGTGATCAGGTGCAGAATTTGAGGTTGTTCATGGCAGATCATGATGAAAATGTTGACGCAGACGTCTAGTATGTAGATTCAGGAGCGTCAACACACATGACAGGGAACAAGCACTGGCTGGAGGATTTTAAAGAGATCAACGAACGCGCACAGATTTACCTAGGCGATGACAGAAGTCATCAAATCAAAGGATGTGGGAAAGTTTCTGTTATTCTACCTGATGGTAATATCAAACAAATTTATAATGTAATGTATGTGCCTGGCATAACTAGGAACTTAATTTCTGTATCTATGATTACAAATCAAGATTTGAAAGTTGAATTCTTTAAATCTAACTGCTACATTAAGGATCTGCTAGATGGAATGAAGACAATTGCTACAGGAATCTGAACAGGAGGATTGTACAAGCTGGATGTGAGACTTGCAGCGGTTCGATCATTGACAACAGTGAGCCTAACTACAGAGGAGCTTTGGCATCATAGATTTGGCCACATCAATTACAATGATTTGTTATTATTACAGATGAAAGAAATGGTGAGAGATCTTCCTATGCTAAAGCAAGTACATAATGATTGCAATGCTTGTACTTTAGGGAAACTGCATAGAAAAGAATTCCTTGTTAGAGTAGAAAAGAAACAAAGGGATATACTGGAGTTAGTGCAAATAGACCTTTGTGGTCCCATGTAGACAAAATCATTAGGAGGTGCAGTGTATCTCCTACTGTTTATTAATGACTGTACGGAGTTTTCTTGGGTGTATTTCTTAAGTAAGAAGAGTCATACATTCGAATACTTTAAGCAATTTAAAAATATGATTGAAAGAAAAACAGGGAAACAGATAAAAATTCTCTGTTCTGATCAAGGGGGAGAATACAAGAAAGATGAGCTGATTAGATATTGTAAAGATCATGGAATTTTGTAGCAATTTATAGTACCCCATAATCCACAGCAGAATGGAGTAACAGAAAGGAAGAACAAAACTCTGGTGGAATGTGCGAGAAGTATGCTGAAAGGTAAGAATCTTTCAAATGGTTTTTGGGCTGAAGCAGTGAGTAATGCGGTTTATCTAAAAAATAGGAGTCCTACAAGAAGTCTTGAGTTTAAAACTCCTTTCGAAGCTTTGTTCATCTTTCATGTGTTCATCTTGCAACAGGAAGTGGAAGGACCTAGGAAGGTGACCCCCCAAGAAGAAATCTATGCAAGCAAATGGAAGGGTCTTTCGACCGATTGTCACCTTCACAGTCCAGATTTGGCAGATTTTATTTCTGACAATAGTGTTAACTGAAGACCTTTCTTTTTTTCTGAAGAAATGAACAATGATGACATGCCCTTTATGGATCAAAGTAGTTGCGTCCTCCAGGTTACAAATCTAGCCGAGAAAGAAAAAGAGTCGGTAGATCGGTGGTGGGACATGATTTTTCCAATGGATATAGACCATGTAGCAGATCTGCCCAAGCATTATACTAATCTGGCAACTCCCTCTGTACAAAACCAGAATTTTTCTCTCTACCTTGTTTCTAGGTAGAATCCGATGAAGACGACAAGGACGGTCTCCTAATGTCAGTGAAATATGGGAGAGAGGCTTTTTGTTCCCCAATGAGTGTCCATCAGAGAAAAGTGAGAAAGAACCATACATGAGAAAAGGTATTTCAAATTTTCACTCAAACCCCATCTGGAAGGTCGGTCCTCATTAGGGTGAAAATGGATTTTTTGGTTCAGGATTTGAAAAGGGAGCTCCATAACAAATATGATATTCCAATGCAGTCACAAATTTTGATCTAAGCCGGTAGATCGATGAAGGATGATCAACGACTACAAGACTATGGTGTAGATCAGAATTCCATAATCATCATTAACTTGAGGTTGTAGGGACGCTCACCTAGACCTATCCATGGATCTACTTCCTTCAAAGATGCTCTTAAAGGTAAATAAGTTGCATTAGGTAAATATCAAGAGACTTTAAACATTCTTGGGCCTTATATTATGGAGCACATAAAACAAATCCCAACAATGACAATAGACAATGACAATAGATCTAGCAGAGTCAACTAATCTTTGTACAACCTATTAATCTCAGGCAATCATTTGCAGGTATAATGGTTTTTGGCCAAAACCTCTTGATTTCTTCCAATGGATTTTTACTAACCCTTAACATCAAATTGCAAGTTTCATCTATGCTCTAAGGGATTCTTCATAGTAGAATTTGAATCAGAGATCAAAGAGTATGTTATACAAGAGGGTCCACGATTCTCGGGTACCGCTGGACTATTTATCACCCCACAGTTCCCAAATTCGATGCCAACTCAATGGTGGTCTCCAAAATGCCAGTGTGGGTAAGATTGCATAACCTAGCCCTTCATTCCTGGCATCCAAAGGTCCTAGAAGGAATAGGTAAGCTGCTGGGGAGACACATATAACATAAGAAGCAATATATACTTTTTCCCAAATTTGCATAGAGGTAGACCTCAACAAAGGACTTCCTGATCATATTCTTTTGATACACAACAAATTCAGTGCTTAGATTATGAGAATACGACTTTCAGGTGTCACTTTTATCTACAAATTGAACATTTACAAAACTCGTGTCCTTTGACAAAGAAATATCATAGAAAGAAAAAGAAACGAGCCAAGAAGCCTAAGGGGATGGTAATTCCTAGCCCAACAATCTGATGAGGAAGAGGAAGAGGATCCCATAACTTAGGATAACTCAAATCCACAAGCTCCCCCAACAAGCAAAGGAATCAATCAAGAAATAATGGTGGCAGCAAGGTCGCAAAATCCAGATGCAGAAGGAAATCTTGACCAAGAAAAGCAAAAGGAGAAGGAAATCAGAGGATCCAAACGTCCTTATTCGTCTAAGAGCTCAGACTTAAATAAAGAATATTGGAGAAACATTTGAGGTGCACTGACACCACTTAGAAAAATTCATGTAATTTTATTTTTATTTTTTGAAAGACTAATCTAAAAAAAATGCCTACCCACATCTAATTTTGTTATTTGATTTTAAGATTGAATAATATATATAGATAGATAGTTATAAAAATGTTAAAAATAAGAAATCCTCGAAACTAGGCATCTTCTTTCTGCACATAATAAGAACGGAAAATATTGGCTTGAAACTAAAGTGGAGTGATGTATGTTTGATTTAATGACATTTTTTCAATCATTCATGAGAGAGAAGAAAACTACGTTGTCAGATATAAATTTTGGCGAATCCTTCTTAATAACATAAAAAGCACAAAGAAAATTGACAATCTAGAATAATGCAAATAGTCCCCACTTTGCTATTCTCTGTTGCTTGCTTTGGATGTTTGTCTGAAAATAAAGTACTCAATGACGATGACATCGTTATGACCTTGGAAAGGAAATCCCTCTGATATTTTAGCTACAAAGTGAATAGCAATGGCGATGACATTGTAATGACCATTACTCTCCTTTACTCAATGAAATAAATGAATTATTATGCTTCCAGGCTACCTTATCATGGAATTTTCATTATGCAAATAAATAAAGCGTGTTACAGGTTATCTTCTTTGCACAGGAAATGCATGACCAGTAAATAAACAAATAAGTTTTGAACCGCAAAGAAAACTGGAATACTGCAACATAAAAGTTAGAACCGCTGCGATACTGTTTTGAGTCAAAACTTCGAGTGAGTGATTATATTTCAGGCACTTCGGAGAACGGGAATAAAGTGCGGTGGTCTATATTTTTTAGTTAAAGAGACCAGTTATGCTTTCTCTCATAGATAAATGGGTAACTTTGAGTGACTAGAAACTTTGAATTTAAGAGGCGGGATTTATTTTCCAAACTGACCATTTCTATTGCATACTTCCCCGGATGTCCTCGAAAAGAAAGTTAGGCTGGGTTTCTACTCTACCACTGGATGTCCTTGAAAAGAAAGTTAGGCTGGGTTTCTACTTTACCAATTCTGTTGCTTAACTTTTGTACAGTAATAACAATAATTAAAGGCAAGGCAATTATAGAGTTCGGGCCGGGTCAATTTTGTACAGTAAGAATAAAAATTAAAGGCAAGGCATTCATAGAGTTCGGGCAGGGTCAATTCTAGCTACATATTTTTGTCAAAAGAAAGTTGGAGATTTTATTTGAATGGCAATTCTTACTTCTTTAGTTTACTCACTAGAAAAGAATGGAGTTGTCTATAATGCGATTTTTTGGAGATTCCGGTGACGGAATCCGGCGGAAGAAATGAGGTTAAATCTTG
>APFE031583709.1:1388-11681 GCA_000404065.3 Pinus taeda | reverse complement strand
TTATTATAATATTCATATGTATATATAAGGGTCGGCTTCTTTATAAAATTGATCAAGATTTAGGTTTATTTATACTCTGGTCGCAAGATTCTTCTCTCAAGGAACTATCAATCATATTCTAAAAATTAGTCCTGATGATGGACCCCCTTTAGGGTTTGAAACGTGAATGAACATCATACTGTGGATAATCCGGATCATGCTACTCCAAGAAACAACCACAGAAGCTTAAAATTAAATATTGTTTTTGAACATAACTATAATATAGCCTCAACTTAAAAAAAATATTAAAAATTAATTTTTTTAAAAACATATTATATATTTATTATTTGAGGGTCACCTAACTTGTTTTATGTGGTTTGTAAACTTGACTTTTATTATTTACAAAATTGGAGGATCTACCCAGCTTACAACACACACATTTATATAGATCTTTATTCAATATTGTTTTTGAACATTCCATAATTAATAATAGCCTTCAATTTTAAAAAATTATATATATTTAAAATTAAAATTTTTTAAAACATATTATATATTTAATTATTATTGAGGTCACTAACTGTTTTATGTGGTTTGTAACTTGCAATTATAATATAGGCCTCAATTTTAAAAAATATTATATTAAAATTAAATTTTTTAAAAACATATTATATATTTATTTTTTATTGAGGGTCAGCTAACCTGTTTTATATTGATTGTTAACTTGCCTTATTTATTAATGAAAAAGGGAAAGATCTACAAAGCTTACAACACACACATATCTGTTTGTGTCGGGGTATTCTTGACGTGATTTATACACAACAATGTTTCCATAATAACCATATTTCTTATTAATTTATTAATTAAAATTTTTATTTAATTTTTTAATTCACAATGGTTATGACTTGTCATTGAATTCTTTTTATAGTTATTTGCACTGTTGGAATATGTGAAGCAAAAAGCTTTAAAAATTCCACATTCTATTCCAAAAGTCACTTCTCCTTAAGTCCACTTATTATTAACATATTAAACACTGATTCATTTAATAACGATGATTTACATCGTTAAATATTAGTTTATTAACATTTATAAATATAAAATACCCACATGTCACATTATAAATTTCCACATGTACATCCGCAATCATAGGGTCTTACTAGAATCATGTTCCACAACGATTTAATTTTAAAGCTTCGATGTGTGTTTTGAAGTTATCACGTTTGATATCTTAAACTAAATATTATTTATTTTTGTTAAAGGATAATAGTTTGATTGGTAGTTTATTGGGTTTAATTTTCTTTTTATTTTAGTTTTATTTTTCGGAGACATGTTATCTTGTGTGGTAAAAATTTGAACATGTTTGGTGGACATTTCTCTATTATTTATCGGCAATTTGTGAATGCTATATTGTTATTTGGAATACTAATAGTGGCTGAGATTAATACTATGAGAACAATCCTCAGTGAATTTTCATGTATAGTGATTTATGAAAAGAGAACACACATATTTTTCAATACTAATGTGGTTGTATAGAAGCACCTTGCTCGTTTGATGTATTTCCAAATCGACAAGCTTCCTGCTAAGTACCCAAGAGCAACTAGGGTTGAGAACTCTTTGCGTGTAGCACATTGGCAGGGTACATTGCAAAAGGTTTCTCAAAAGTTGGATAATTGGGCATTAAGAACGCTTAACTTGGCAGGACACCAGGTCCTCTTAAAATCCATTCTTCAAGCACTCTCGATGTACCAATTATTGGTAATGGTGTCTCCTAAAGTAAACTTCTGAGCCATCAAAACTCTATATAGAATTTTCCTTTGAAAAGTGGTAAAGAAGGAAAGAAAATGGTCACTAGTTTCCCAAGAGAAAATCTACATTATAAAAATGGTAGGGGGCTTGTGAATCCAAGACCTTGACACACTCAATAAAGAAATGGGTAAACTTTGGTGGAGATGGCTTCAAGGAGGGACATAGGTATGGAAATAAATCTGGAATAGGAAGTACAATCAATGCTCCTCTTAGTTCACTAAGTTATGAAATTTCGAATATCCCTAAGGATCCTCAATCTGAAATCTGCAATAAGAGAACTAGAGTTTAATCCAAAATTGTGCCTTCTAGGAAATCAAGGAAGGTCACATGACTCCATTCTTGAAAGATGCATGTAGACAAATGCCTTGTTTGGGAGAACATGAGAAGTTCTGAGAGAGAAAATTACACAATGACACAACAATGTAGCATAGTTTCCAATTTCTAGGAACCACCCCCTAGATCTATTGTATGGATAGAGTGGAAGACCATCAAGGATTGATCCGAACACCTAGATACAATGCCCAAATTAGCTCAGGAGTTGCAACACTGTAAAATTCCAATAAAGTAAGGCCAAGACAAACTTTAATGGCGATATGAAATCAAGGGGATCTTCACCTTAAGGGAAGCCTATACTTTGCTAGACGGTCATAGAGACCTATCAAAAGGCCCTCTTTGGCATAAAATTTGGACACAGGGACACTAGCCCAAAGTCGCCCACTTCTTGTGGTTGATTGGTAGAAGGAAGGTACTTTCAGCAGAACAAATTTAGAAAAAGAGTTCGAGGGTCCCTCGATTTTCCCTCTATGCAAGAATTAAGAGGAGAACATGGAACATTTATTTAATGTATGCCCCTTCTCAAAGAGAATATGTGATCATATCCTATTCTTATTTGGGGACTTGAATAAAAAATACAATAGCCTCATAGAAATAATGGTTCAATGGAGACAAGGAATTTGAAAAATCAAATCCTTAATTGAGTTAGGATCTTGATTTCAGGATTCTTGATGTGTTTGATTTCGAAGGAAATAAATAGGAGGATATTCAAACAAATAGAGATTGAGGAGGGGAAGGTGTGGAAGCTTATAAAGTGCAATGTTGGTGAAACTATTCTAACTAATGATTGGACATAGGAATATTGGGAAACTAATAAACATGATTTAAGGATTTTAAATAAGTTGGAGCTTTCACCAACAATGGCCAATCAACTAAATACCCCATCCTCATGCAGAAGAAATGGATCCCCTCTCACCTTCACTCCCCCCGCCCCCAATAATAGAATTTGTATTTGAATTTTAATGGTGCTTCTAAAGGGAACCCTGTCCAATCTGGATATGGGGGCATATTTCGTGGCAACAAGGAAAAATAAATATTTATCTATACATGAAATGATTGAATAAATATAAACAACACAGTCGAATTCTTTGCATTAGAGACATGTTTGTTTCATTCTAAGAATGAGGGGTACTAAAAAATACAAGTGGATGGTGATTCCCAATTGGTAATCATTACAATAAGGAGAATTCCAAACAGGGTTCTCCTTGAGAAATTATGTAAGAGTTAGTGATTAGATTTTTTTTTTTTTAATCTCGCATCCAATCCTTGATCCAAATCATTCCTTCTATAATCATCTCCTATTCTCGATGATTTAGAAACGATGTAGCTAATTTCTTAGCCAATTTGGCTTAATAGGACCAAAACATCAATTTGGCAACCACGTGGTCATATGAGGCATGGTTAAAATGGAGGGACCAATTACAACTCATCATAGATTAAGATAAAACATCCTTGATTAGGGTGTTAGAAACAACACCGAAGGAGGGTAATGGGGGGGAGGGGGGGAAGCCACCACCTCCTATCTCATTTAAGAGTGGGGCATGGAATGGTTATCCCGCCCCATGCAATCTCACATGTTAATAATCTTACATCCTTTAGATTTAAGATGGCATCTCTCATTCTTGTTGTGAGTTATTGGCTCGTCTGTCGCAGCTCCATGTTATTTTGCAATCTCTATGGTGACTCCTAGTCGCAGGTGGGATATTTTCCCCATGACACTATATTTGTGGAAACTCTTGTCATAAGAAGGCCCTGGTCCCCTAGAGGCTAGCCTTCATTGCACACCCCTTATGTTTGCATTTCAAGCATGGAGTTAAGAGATAGTTGCTTTGATTTGTTAATTTTCGTGGATATTCCACTGGACAGTTCATCATAATAGATTTGACAATATTATATTAAAAATACGAAGTTCTACACTATTACAATTTTATTTAATTTCTGGATTTATATATTTTACTGTAATTAGTGCATGCATGTGAATGGAAATTATGCAGAAAAGTAGAGAATGAAAAAATAAGCTCACACACACACATAAGACACAAAATATGCTCTGGGAAACCCTTTCGGGAGAAAACCTAGCTGGAAGGTGAGGCTGCTTCACTATCTTTCTTTGTCTAGAAAATATGGTTACAATTACAAAGAAGTAATGTATGTGGCCTGTGGGCTAGTACAATGAACAAATCCTCTATGTGTTCTCTACCTCCTATCTCTCCTATCTATCTCTGCTTAGCTATGGAACAAAATGCTCTCGAAAGAATGGAATGCCTCTTCTTCCTAGTGGTTTGGTTATAACAAAGCTCGATAGCCTAATAGTGGTTAATTTTGACTACATCAACTCTTAACTAGAGTTAAAATATCGACTCTTCTAGAGTCTTTTGCATCAAAAACCCATGGCTAGCCCCTTTTCAATGAATAATGGGGGTTGATGTGACATCCTCCCAAACTGTAGGTGTGGAAACAGGAAGGTCAACTTTTGAGTGGCATAGATTTTGCATACAAACTATGATTGACGCACGTCTTGTGCCATTGGAAATATCTTTATGTGTATAATAGCATGAAATGGTGTGCCGCAAAAGCGCCAAAGTTTATCCCCAAAAAACATCATTTGATGCCTCAAAATTCTCTCGGAAGGTTTCAGACCCCATTTCACCAAACTAGGTCCCGCCAGTAAAAATTGTCCCGTGAGATGATTCCTCCACTTTTTCCACTCTAAATGCATCGAGATGGATGAAAATCAATATAGTGATCCAATCTAGATCACATATACCCATTTTGGGAGGCTTTTGTGCCCCAAAAGCTTCTACTGAATGAATTGAGGACTTTTTTCCTCCAGCTTATCTCTGGTGTACCATTAGCTTTGCCTAGAAGTTGCCCCTTCAACACAATCTACCAAAGGTCATGCTGCCCTTGCCTTGTAGTTCTGGACCTCTTTTGTAAAATTGTATCTTCTTCCAACTCTACCTACGCATCTTGTTCCAAATCCTCCACATAAGGTAGGACCTGTTCCTCTTCCTGATCTAGCATAGAAGGCTCATAGAGTTTCAAACTGTCTACATTCACAACTAATTAAATGCGCATATATGGTCGTAAACTGAGTCGATAGGCATTATCACCCACTTTTTCCAGTATCTCAAGGGAACCATACCTTAGAGCCTTGATTTTCTTACCAGGACCCTGCAACCTCTCCTTGTTCAACTATAACCATACTCTGTCTCCCACCTTAAATGATTTCTCTGTTATGTGTTAATCATGCCTGGCCTTAAACTTCTCCTATGAATTCTAGAGTGTTTATTGTACCGATAGATGGATCTGCCTGATCTTCTCTATAATTTTTTCATCTCTTAAAGAATCTCTTGTAATATCTTCCCTCAATCATCCTTTTTGCCCATATGCAAAATGCAAAGGTGAAGGTGGAAAATATCCAAAACAAGTCTCAAATCGGGACTTTCCTATAGAATTTTGGACTGCTTTGTTATAAGAATGTTGTATATACATCAGATTTTCATCCCAGGCCTTGAGATGCTTCTTGTTGTATCCTCTCAGAAGCTACACCAAAGTTTAGTTGACTACTTCTGTCTGCCCATATGTTTGTGGATCGAATATTGTAGATATCTTAAACTTTGTGTCCATCTTCTCCCACAATGTAGTCTAGAATGCACTGAGAAATTTTGTATTTCTGTCTGAAATGATGCTCCTTGGAATCCCAAAGTGCACCTAGATCTGTCCAAAGAACAAGTTCGTTGCTTCCTTCCTAATTATGGGTTTTGTACAGGGCATCAGAACACACATCTTGTTGAACCTGTCAACTACCATGAACAAGTAGTCATGTCCCTTCTTGGTTGTCAGTAAACCTCCCACAAAGTCCATGGAAATGTTTTCCCAAGGATGAGTAGGTACAGGTAAGGGATTATATAAACCTTGTTTAATATTGCTAGGCTTGCCGGTACAACAAAGCATGCATCCTCTTATGAACCTAGCTACCTGCTCTTGCATCTTGGGCCAATACACATACCTCTGCAAGTTAGCCACAATCTTCCCTACACCAAACTGCCCTCCAACCTTGGAAGTGTGATCCTCGCTGGTCATCTGCAATCGCTCACCTTTATGAACACATACCTTATCCATCCTATAGAGTAAATCATCTTGGACATGGTAGTCAACAATGTTGTCGCCATCGTGCACATGACACTGATTCTGCAACTGTTGATACACCTCCTTAAAGTCCTCATCCTCTAAATATGCCTCTTTGTATGCATAATGTGCGAATGGATCCATGTGCATAAGAGTCCCCAAAGATGTAATATTCAATGTGGGTGGCCTTGAAAGCATGTCAGCCAACTTTCTGGTGCTTCCCTTCTTATACTTGATCACCGAATGAAATTGTTGTAAAAACCCCGTCCACTTGTAATTCCTAGTCTGTTGTAGCTTACTCTATGCCTACAAGTACTGTAACGATTAGTGATCTGTGTGGATTAATTTCTCCTTTCCCATCAGATAGTGCTTCCACTTCTTCATAACCTGCGCCATGGCAGAGAGCTGCTTATCGTAGGTAGGGTAGTTAAGAACTGCCCCATGAAATACTTCATAATGGTAGCATACAAACCTTCCTCCCTGCATCACGACAAATCCCATTGCATATCCACTCACATCTGTCTCCACTTCAAAGTGTTGTTGGAAGTTTGGTAATGCCAGAACTAGTGCTTGGTTGATATTCTTTTTTAGCTCCTCGAAAGCCTTTTGCAAAACTTTTCCCCAATGGAAACTCTTTCCACTTGCTATAATGGCATGGAGCGGTGCTACTACCACTAAAAATGATGCTATGAATTTCCTCAGGTACTGTGCTACCCCAATGAAACTCTTGACCTCATAAAAATTAGTAGGCACCGAACATTTCATGATGGCCTTCATCTTGGAAGGATTTATCTTCAGTTCTCCTTCACCGATCACATACCCCAAATACACCAAGAACTGTTGCGCAAACTCGCACTTCTTGATATTTTCTAGCAGCTAGTGCTTCTTCAATGTTTCCAGCACCTACGTCAAATGTGAAATATGATCCCCCCAGGTAGCACTATATACCAATATATCATCCAAATAGACAATAACAAATGAATCTATAAAAGGGCACAATACATCATTCATTAATCTCATAAATGTAGCTGGTGCATTACATAGGCCAAATGGCATGACTAACCACTCATAAAAACCTTGTCTGATTTTGACGGCGGTATTCCAAGTATCTTATACTTTGACTCAAACGTGGTGATATCCAAACTTCAATTCCATCTTGGCGAAGTATTTTTCTTGCTGCAACTGATCCAACAAATCATTTATCTTGGGCAGAGGGTATATGTTCTTGAGCATGATTTTGTTTAATGCCTTGTAATCTATACACATCCACCAAGTCTCCTCCTTCTTTGGTACAATGATGATGGGTGACCCACATTGTGACATAATCGGTTGAATGACACTATGTTATAGCAGCGGATGCAACTATTTCTTTACCTCACTTGCTTCTATAACAGACCGCATTGACAACCCAATATTTGGTAATGGGGAGTCTGGCA
This sequence comes from Pinus taeda, assembly GCA_000404065.3. Taxonomy (NCBI): domain Eukaryota; kingdom Viridiplantae; phylum Streptophyta; class Pinopsida; order Pinales; family Pinaceae; genus Pinus; species Pinus taeda. The sequence continues at coordinate 3,999 of APFE031583709.1, read as the reverse complement.
ATAGCTAGATCTCGTGCTCCACTTCTCTCTTAGGTGGTAACCCTTTAAGCTCTCGAAACACATCCCTATATGCCTATAACAACTCCTCTAATTATCGTTTTTGTTTCTTAGAACACCCCTCTAGGGATGCCTTACCTCTTATTGACTTTTCTTTGGACTAAATTCCTCTTAAAAACAATAAAACATACTTCTTGCTGGAACTAATCAATTTCTTGACTTGGTTGGCACTTACCAGTGAATTTTTTGACTTTCCTTTGTTCGTGTTGATGATGAACGATTTTCCATCCTTGACAAGCCAATATTGGTTGGCTCCTCATGAATATTTCATCTCACATGTACATGTATTGACTCCCAAACATGACTCCACATACATCAAAGGGAACCACATCTCATTAGGGGAATTTTGAGGTCTAAAATGGGCCTCCTAAGAAAAATTTACAACCAAAATAAACTTTATAAGAACCAATAGGATTCAAGGTGATGATGTCAGCCATGGGGATAATTCACCATTTTTGGAGTAAAAAAGTAAAAAGATTAAAAAATAATAAAATAATAAAGCTATTTTTTCAGCTCGTATTTTCAACTTATCACCCTAAGGTTTTACTCAAATTTCGAGTAGGAGTACTTGTTGGATGAAAAATTTAATTCCTCATCCAAGGAGTTCTTGGGTCCCTATAATACTAGTGATTACCCCATTACTATTGTAGTTGTATCCGTTATTAATATTGTTGTGCCCCTATTGTCCCCATATTGCTATTACTGTGCCCCATAGAATCCCTCTATTGTTATTTTTGTGGCTTTATATTATTATTGTTAGGTCGGTTGGGTTATATTGTGACTCCTTAGACTCCTACATATAGAAAGGAGGTTTTTGTCATTTGAATCATCCAAGAATTGTTAATTTATGTAATGTAAAGGAGGTTTCCCCCTCGAAGAGGTTGAATTCTAAGGCGTTGATCTATCTTTTCTATCTTTTTCTTGAGCTGGTTTCATAGCATTTGGTATCAGAGCTCTGGATTCTAGGGTTTTGCTGCTCCAAATAGGTGATCGTGGCATTTTCACTATAACTTTTTGTTTGTGACATTTCAGAAGCTAAAACAAAACCCATTTGATAAGAAATCGCACTGAACCTCAGTCCGAATTTCAGAGCTTTTCGCGCTATATTTGCGGAGATATGATCTGAGGAAGTTGGTCTTTTTGCAGACTCCTGAATTACTTTCCAAACAGGTGACCTGGGGAAAATCGTCATAACTTTCTCTTTGAGCATCAGATTGAAATTGCGTAAGAAGGTATAGAAAGAGGACAGACTGTAGTTTCTTGTATATATTTTTCAGAGCCAAAGATCGAAACAGTGACTAGTGGCATGTCGTACAAGTTTGCTCTACTGAACTAGTCTATAATCAGGTCACTGTGGGAGATTTCACATAACTCTTCCTTAGAGAATCCAATTTGGATTAGACTAGTGGCATTGGAAAGAGGACACAAAGGGCTATTGCAGATCACAATTTCAAAACTAGATGATCTAAAAGTACAGAGATACATCAGAAACAATATCGAGCTCCTACAAAGTGAAAAAAGGTGTGTAGATTTTTTTAAATTTTTGCTTAAGCTTGGTTTAAAAATTTATTTTGAAGGAATTCAAAGGGCATAGTAGAACATTATTATCGATAACTGATGCCTTGAGGAAAGAAAATGCAAAACACCTGTAAGCACTTGAAAGCTTTTGCAATGACTCAATGAAGAAAGGAAGAAATGCTTACATGATATATCAAAATTACAAGACCAAGTGCAACAAGTGTCACTTGCACAAAAGCTAACAGAAGCTAAGATAAATGCGGTGGAATCTAACATAAAGGGCGTGGAAGCTAAGATGGATGATTTGAATATATATTTGAAGACAAATTTGAAGAGAAACATGGCAGATTTGAAGACAAACATGGCATATTTGAGGACAGATTTGACAAATTTTCTACAAGAAATACTTACTAATGGTGAAAAGGTAGTAAAGGAAACTCATGATGCGAACAAAATAAATGTTAATCATGATTTCATAGACTCTAATTTGGGATCCAAGACCCACCATATTCCAAAAATCGATATGAGGAAGTTTGCTGGCAAGGATCCCGCAACATGGATATTACAGATGGAGGAATTTTTCGATCTCAATAATGTGCAAAACACACAAAAGGTACGTATTGCAACTTCATATTTGGAACCAAATGAGTTTGTATGGTATCAATGGATTTTCTCTCGTAAACAAATTATCACTTGGGCAATTTTTACGGAAGAATTGATAGCACATTATGAGGATACAAAAAACAACACTTTTTTTAGCCATTTGATAATTCTCAAACAAAAGGGTTCAATAATGGAGCACATTGAGGAGTACCAAAAATTGAACATAAGAGTAAAAAATATTCTAGAGGAGCATAGGATTGATGTGTTCATAGGGAGTTTAAAGGATAATATCCAACATGATGTCCGCCTTTGGGAACTTGATTCATTAGTATAAGAGTGTTACAGAATAATGTTACAAAATAGTGTTACAATATAATAAAACATAAAACAAACAAACAATATAGTAGTAACATGAATTAAAATTATTAATATA
>APFE031583670.1:86333-107518 GCA_000404065.3 Pinus taeda | reverse complement strand
CGTGCGCAGTTCTGTCTAATGCGCTACTACTCGAAGGGGTACCCACAGGGGTTACAAGGGAGTCCAACAGACGTGACCACCTCTTGTACTTCCTGCGTGCATGCCTCCCCAAATCCGCAGGTTTATGCGCTCAACGACAGATCCCGTGGTTTAAAGAACGCCGGAACACGTCTCTAGCCAAAAAAAAAAATTCGCTAAAATTTGGAGATCCCACCGAGCCCTGGAAAGTGCTCTGATACCACTTGTTATGCTTCTTAACCTGCAAAGCAATACCGAACCGAGAATATGCGCTGAAAAATACCGAGAACACAGAATATGTTAAGAAAATATACCCAGAACACAGAATAGCAATGATTTTATTACTCAGAGAGAAATGTTCACAAGCCTCTTCGAGGGGGCAACTTCCAATAGAGCAGAGCTCGATTACAAAACAAGACACGATACTCCTCGTAGGGAGTCTCCATCCTTTATATATGACTCATACATGCAATACCACGGGCCAATACCGTGGGTTTTATTAATACCGTCTATCTAATGCTACCGCCCATTTACCCTCTATCTAATACTACCGCCCATTTGCAATTAACTGTGGTCCCGTCATTAATTGCGGGTTAAGCACTTACAATTATTAATATGGGCTTTATTGACTCTTGACTATGACGTGATCCCATGACCTAAATAAGGGGGTTAGGGTGGGACCCTAACAGTCTCACCTCTCTACTTCTCACTCGGAGAATACACATATATTACATAGAATCAATGCAATGCCCTCTTACGAAGAGAGGGATTGCCTTCTAGGGAAAAAAACCCTAAACTAAACATAATTTCTACTGTTAGATCATCTGCCTAATGAATGGCCCAGATTGACTAGAAATTACTATACTTTTACAAGGCAATTTTACATCAATTTTTAGCTTCGGGGGCGCTGCCCCAAAGCACCCGCTGGCCCCCGGACCGGCCCCCTCGAACCGCCACAAGGGGGACAAGTCCCCCCCGCACCCCCCCCCCGTGTGGAGAGGTGTACAAACTTCCTAGGGTATACATCCAGCTGAAACAAAGACCTCTGAACAATCATGCTCCACACACAACACAGCCCACCCATGTAGGGCTTCAACTGACTGGCATTTACTTTGCCTAGGAAGTGTTCTCCATTTAGTTTGACTAGCAAGATCGTGCCTCTGTCTATGACCTCCTTAACCACGTATGGTCCCAGCTAGTGCATTTTGAATTTTCCCCAAAAAATTTCAAACTTACTTTCATACAGTAGCACTAAGTCATTTACCTTGAAGGTGCGCAACTTGATATGGCAGTCATGCTAGGCCTTTTCACATTGTTTTTGTACCTGCTGATGAAATCCAGCCAGAAATCGTTCTTCCTCGAGTTGTTCTAATTGCGTGAGCCTTTCTTCCAAGGCTTCGCAGTCCATCATGCCTGTGAGCACTATTATTCGCAGACTAGGTACAATGTATTCCATTGGCATGACAGCTTCCGTGCCATAGACTTATCGGAAAGGTGTATGTCCCATCAATTTTTCTTACACGTTGTCCTGTAAGCCCATAATATGGTAGGTACGTGTAGGTCCCAATTGTTTCACTGTGCGTTACATACTTTGGTCAACGCAATCTCCAATATTTTGTTGAATGCCTCTACTGTCCCATTAGCTTATGGGTGGTACGGTGTACTTTTCTAATGATACATCTGGAACTATTTTGTGAGCGCATTGATGGTTTCATTCACAAAATGTGTTCCACTATCACTCATTAAGATTTTAGGATAGCCAAATTGTGTCAACATGTTTTCGAACAAAAACTTCGATACCGTAGCGGCCATGCAGTCCTTGACAGGCTGCGCTTTTGCCCATCGTGTTAGGTACTCCGTCGCGGTGATGATGTAGTGCGTTCCCGTCTTTCCCTGAGGTTTGATCGGTCCCACAAAATCGATTGCCTATTTTTTAAACGGCCATAGTTTCATTTGTGGATTTAATGGCATCTCAACCCTTCGTGATGGTTTTCTAGTCCTTTGACATATATTGCAGGCCTTACTGTGTGCTTTCGAATCCTAGTGTAGGGTTGGCCACCATAACCCTGCGCGAAGAATCTTCTATGTGGTCGCACGTCCTGCATAGTGTCCTCTTGCAGTGCTCCCATGTGCTTCCGCGAGGATCTGACCTTGTTGAAATTCAGGTACGTATCTTCGCAATATCTCATTATTACCCATTTTGTAGAGGTGCACTGGCGATAATAGAAATTCCGTCGTGCTTTCGGCGTAGTCCCTGTTGTTAGAAAATGGATTATATCTTTTAAGTGTATGTCCGCAAGGTGTACTACAAAGAGTTGTGCATCAAGTAGTCCCTCCTCCAAATTCGTTGGTTCCTCGCCCGTCTCAATTCATGACAAGTGATATGGTCCTACATTTGGGCATCCCGGCTTGACTATGACCTCAAAATCATATTCTTGAAATAGTAAGAGCCATCTCAATATGCGCCCCCCCAACATGGGCTTATTCACCAAGTATTTCAATGAAGAATGGTCGATATACATCTTGAAATGTCCTTCAAGTAAATAGTGTCGGTATTTTTGGAGCGTGTACACCATTTCCAACCCCTCGCGCTCGGTGGTGGCATAGTTCTTTTTTGCTTTGGACAATCTCTGACTTGCAAACGCTGTCAGTTGATCCATGCCCTCTGCGCCCTCCTATGTGAGTACGGCTACCAGTGCTATACACGATGCATCAACATGTACATGAAATTCCACATCCCGTTTTGGGAAGACCGAGATTGGAGAGGAGCCCAATTTCCCCTTCAAGACATCCAAACTTTTCATGCAATCATCATTCCAGCAATATGTAACATCCTTTTTCATTAGCTTTTCCATCGGCGCTATTATTTGGGCATAACTTTTGATGAACTTCCTATAATATCCAGTGTGTCCCAAAGTAGTGCGTAGTTGTTTAACACATCGCATTGCTTCCAAATTTAGAATAATGGCAATCTTTGTAGGGTCCACCATTAGTCCTTCTTTTCAGACCACATGTCCCAGCAAGTTTCCAAAAGGAATAGGTAATGTGCACTTTTTAAGGTTTAGCGCAATCTGGTGTCAGCGGCAAGTATCCAGCATCAAGCGTAAGCTTGCTACATGATGCTTAACTAATCCAAAGACAGTCCAATCATCCAGATAGACCTCCAAGAACTTGTGGTTGTATTCTTTGAATGCAGCCACAACAATGCGCGAAAATATCATTGGCACATTCTTTAGTCCAAACGACATAACGGTGTATTGAAAGCAGCCCCATTCTATTGTGAAGGTTGTTTTCCTCCTATCTTTCGGCATGATCTTGATCTGATGGTACCCTGAGAACCCATTCGTGAATGAGTATGCTTCCTGACTACCAACATTCTCCAGTACTTCATCTGTGAATGGTGTCAGGAATGGATCGTGTACACAAGCATTGTTTAGCTTCCTAAGGTCCACGCATATTCTTATTTTGCCCTTCTGTTTTTTCTCATGTACTACCATAGGACTCACCCAGTTGGATTCTTCCACTGGTTCAATAATTCTAGCGGAAAGCTTTTTGTCTAATTCGTCACAGACCTTTTCTTTGTACCTCAGATTCAAGTGGTAAAGTCGCTACTTAACTGGCTTTGCATCGGGTTTCAGGGTGATCTTCATCATCCTTAAGTCACCAATGATCCCTTTTAAGTCCGTAATTTTGGTCGGGAACAAGCCTTGGTATTCATGGAGTAACTCAGTGACCTTATCCACCGTGGCATCGTCCCAATAGTCACCAAGCGTTGCGTACTTCGGCTCCACCTCCGTTCCAATGTTTACCTATTTTGTCTTTAGCGGCGTGGTGATATCGAGGTCCTCGAGTGATGGTCCTCGAATCTCGTGACAGCCTTCTGTTTCTAAAATGTTAATATTTCATGGGTCCTCATCATCCTCCTCAATGTTTACATTGTAACACTCTAGCACGCAGCTCAACTATGTCGCTCGTTTTGGCTGAAGTACTTCTATTGGCTCTTGGGGTATTTTGAAGAGAGCTTCTTTTACTGCGTGTAGTGCATCGTCAACAGTATCTGACCAACAATCTTCAAATGTTAAAGTTAACAGAAAGCCTTTGTGCAATACATCCCATTCACTAGTACCATGGCGGGGCTCCGTCTCAATATACCAATTCATGTGTATGACATACAGGGTATGATAGAATAAATGTGCCCATTCAGGCTGTGGCTCTTCCCCATAGACCTTGGTCCATTTCGCGAGGTGTGTGCATGGATCATCTCATCTGTCATATTTTTCTACTAGTCGTATCTGCGGTTTCCCAAATCGTAGGCACATCATTCTTTTGCATCTGTGCCAAGCCTCAAAACTTCCTTGATGCGTACCACACCATCGTGCGGGCGTTGCACGCAATGCCCACTTTAGAGCATTGAATCGTTGTTGTTCTGATACTACGCTTTCAAATTTGTTTAAGAATTCATCCACCGTTGTCAACCCATCATATGTAGGCAGATCCCTTGCCTCTGTTGTCATGCAGCACAGTGATCTAACCATCATGTTGCAATTAAGCGTTGTTACTTCGTGCAGCCAATTCTGCCATCGCTCTATCTCTTTGTCTAAAGCCGAAGTGCAGGAGCTTTTGCGCTCCCAAGAAATCCTTTCATCTGCAGTCGAAGTCACCCAATCCTCTTCTCACGTGGTTATCTTGTAAATATAATCAAGATCGTCATCACTATCGTCGTCGTGCACCGGTACATTGTATCACGCTCCTTCTGCTGGATCTAGCAGTACTACTATGCGTAGTGACTTTTTCTCAAAGATCATTTTGTGCTTCTTCATATTTATGACTCTGTTCATATCGGTGGCCCAGTCTACTCCTAGTAGTGCGGGATAGGGATCACTGTCATCGACAATATCTATCACTTCAAAATATGCATGCGCGCTCGCACCTTCAATATCTACTGTTACTGCTTGCAATATTCCCATGGGCAAGATCTTCTCTTGGTTCATCATTCGTAACTAAATAGGAGACCACTGTAGCATGGGTCTACCCATGTGTTCCCATGTTTGTTTTGGCAGTACATTCACATCCGATCCGAGATCCAAGATTACCTTATCCATTTCATACTCACCGATTTTCGTATTCAACCTCATTTCCCTTCCTGTGCGCAATGCATGCTTTCCAAGTTTCCGGACCACGCGCGGTTCTCCTGACCCCACGCACCTAGTGATAAGTTCCTGCAGTCCTTTTACTACCTTTTTGTCGCACAGCAATTTCATGCATGTCTCTAGAAAGGTAGTGAACATTGAAGTATCCATCCTAGGTTCTAGTTGATCCTTACTACCTGAAGTGGAGGCCTCTGTGAAGCTCTTCATAGCTTCCATGAATGTCTCCTTCACGCGTTCTAAATTCAGGTTCCTTTGTAGGAGCCTTGCGAACCCACGCACTCTCTTTCGACTACTCCCCTTTATCATCACCAGTGGTCATACCACTCTTGAGCATCATGTTTACATTTGGGTCCTCTTCATGCAGCTCAGACCTCATCATCTGCAAATTCTGAGTCGGAGGGGGCTGAAGCACCCCTTTTTCGCACAGTCTCACTATCAATGTAGGGCAGACTTCTGCCTCATGATCAAACTAAGTATAGTACAAACATGATGTCCTTGTCGGGTTTGTACAATCACGAGCATAGTGCCTTGTCCCTCTGTAATTGTAACAAATTAGTTATCCGTGACCCATTCCTGGTCCCATTCCACCTTGACCTCGATCGTGGCCCTGAAATACAGTGCGCGCCATTCCTATATTTGGGTCAAAGGCTCACGTTTTGGTCTGCACCCTATAGGTAGGAGTTTGATCCATCATTAGTTCATAGCTTCTGCAGGTGCATTCATCATGGCCTACCGACCTGTATAAATTGCAAAACAATTGTTGGGACATTTGCATATACTTCTACAATAGATGACAATTATTCGTAGTGTGTTTTCCTCCTATCTGAAAGATCGGCCACCATAATGCAGGCACCAAGCTTGGTCTTGCCTATGCCTCAAGTCTTAACGGCATCGGCCCTCCTCCTGCCAAGTAATTCACGAATACTGGACAGTGGCCCTTGTCATGCTCCTGGCCTTTGCATTTTATGCACCATACCTCCTTGCGCACCTCTGGTCGAGGTGTCCTGTCCTATTTCAAACTTTGCATCTCCACACACAGATTTTGCAGTCGTACATGGATTTGTTGGACTCCCAGACCAGGGTCTTGTATAGAGGTCTCATGCAATCTCATTTCCATCTCCAAATCTTTGGCCTCGGTGGAAAGTTTTTGTTGTGACAGCGTCGTCCTTAAGTGTGGTGTTAGTGAGGCTACAAACCATGCGCGGCGTTGTCCATCCATCAACGTCATGTTGGCTTCGCGAATCATAGCCTTTAGTCTTTGGTCCAAACCCCAGGGGATCTCACCAAGAAGCATTGCGATCTTCTTAAACCCGATGATTGATTGTGTTTCTGACTTTGGCCTGCTAAATTCTCTATTCAGCGTGGTTTGGATTTTTGCGATTCTTGCATTTGGTTGGTCATTAGAATGTGATTTACCATGTTAGTGCACGATCTTGCAATGCGCTCACCAATGTAGCATTCTTGATATTGTCATCCACAACTCCTTGTGCTTCCCATATTGCTCTTACCATGAACCAGAATTGGTCCGGATCTTCATTCCCTACTCCTCTGAATACCAGTAGTTTGATCGCACTCGCCATACTGAACTGTGGTGGCAGAGGTGGGGTGGGTGGAGATGGAGGTGAGGAAGGTGAGACAGGCGGCAATGTAGGTGGAGGTGGTAAGCACGGAATTCGCTGCCTTATCAGTGATCTAGGTCCAGGTGTGAAGAAGGACCCTTCCAAGACCTTTTACTTTCATGATGTGTTAAATTGCATTTTTTAAAAGAACATAAATGAATACATCTGCATGTTCTAAAGAAGAGGAACAAGACAATCATTAGCAACATAAAAACATAAGACGTTGATAACGGAGTTCGTCCAGAAGGGACTACGTCTCTAGGCCCCAGTGTCAAGATGGTGTAGGTCGTTGCATTAAGTGTTGTCAATAGTGGTGATGTACACAAGAGATGATGTCATGATCATACAAGGAAAACGCCCTCATGTAGAAGTGGCTCGAAGAGATGTTCCACTACTGGAACTCTTAGTCAAAAGACTCCTATCAATATGACACAAAAACATGCATGATGAGCATCCTGCCAATATGGGATAAAAGGGATCTCAATGCAAAACATGCATGACGACAACAAGAGTATCCCATCAACATGCAACAAGGGATCTCAACACATAACCTGATGAGTTATGATAGCAAGTACACCACATAGAAGATTCCGCATCAAATCAAGTAACGAATCATGACAACATGTAATAAACAAGATCATGCATCAACATCAATCAAGGATCTGTGCAACATAATGCATAAATAATAAGTACATGAACACATCATATACCTCACAACCAAGAGGCCATCTAAAGAAGTGGATGTCAAAATGATGAAGTTGTTTGGACCATTGATCTCACGGTATCGATCGTATGAAAATGGTTTCTCGCACATGAATGTGGACATCTGCACTAGCACTTAGAAAAGTGGTTGAAGAATAGAAAGAGAGAATGACAAATCTGACCATCAAATTTGTGGTGTCAAGTAGTGTTGAATCGACTGTCCAAAATCTGAATTCTGAGAAGTTGAGAATTCTGAGCTCAAAGAATCTTTTAGATTCCCCCGGGATTCCTCAAAGATTTTGTTCCATGGATGGACTGGAAATCTACAACTCAGATGGCGAATCTGATCTCACCATTGTGATCCCTATGGAAAACCATGAAAAACAAGTATAAACTTGACTATATTTCGACATGGCAAAATTTTACCTCCTCGGGAAAATTTCAAGGCCCATGGTTCTGCTCCCTATTTTTGCAGCGATCATGTTTCCACGTGCATTCTAAAATGGTTGAAAATGCATAACTCTAATGGAGAAATGGACAGCACCGTTGTGCTCGTGGCGACGAGAGGTTTAGAATCCATATAAAATTTGTCAATTTCTGACAAAGTGAAAATTTTTCCCTCCTGCAAAATTCACGGTTCCTGCATTAAAATATTAATTAATCCACCTCGAAATACATGCCTGCCTTCTGCCTCCTCGAACTGTGTGCAAAGGTAAAATACAGGGTTTATTTAAATTTTTGCTGGCAGAGTTAACAATGTGACAGTTTAGGAGGATTTGTAAAAATCATAGGTTAATATGGAGTAGGTCAGGTGGTCAAAACCCGCCTCCTCCATTTTTTACACAAAAATTGTTTTTTTAAACAAGTTTCGGTTGGCTGGGCCTGCCTTAGGCGGCCCACCCCCGCACCTTATGGCACATACATTATCGGTGATCGGTGCATTTTAAATATCGGCGATTGACGCTTTTGTTGGCGTATGTATCAGTGATCGGCGCTTTGATTGCTCCGGGGTGTTGGGGTGTGGGTCGGGTCCACCGACGATGGCCCGCACACGCCCCTTAATACAATGTAATATATATAAGGATGGTTGGGGCAATGGGGTGTGGGCCAGGTCCAACGTCAATGGTCCGCCCACCCCAAAATGCATTATAACAATATATGTGGCAGACCTTTGGAGGGTTCAGCGGGGTGATGGCCACCGACCTGAAAACATATATATATCGAATGGTTTCAATTAGGCTGGTGGGGGTTATGGCCATCAGCCTTATAATACATATATTTGTTTAATATGTGATGATTTTTTTAAAGGGTTCGGTGGGGGTTATGGCCGTCAATCCTAAATTTGATTATTGATGCAATTTGCGATTTGTCCGGCGGAAGGTTGTGGCCCGTCGGCGTTATAATATATATTCGGGGGTGGTGGGGGTGGTGGCCTGCCACCTCATAATAGTTATTATTTTTCTTAATTTTTATGAAGAGGGAGGTTGTTTTGAAACTTCTAGAAAATAAGGGTCATTGGGAAAATTAACGAGGCAACAATTTTGACCGATTTCGGGAGCTAGATTTATACCTTGGGGTCGATCAAATTGTAGGACACTTAAACCTGGCCCACGGACCAACTTTGACCAAAACTTTCACTGGCCCATTCTCCCTCATACGAGTTCAGCTTGACAAACCATTCGCACCTCCGCGATCAGGACGACGAGATCTACGCTCTGGTCCTAGGTCAAAGTCATTCTGAGCACTTTGATTTTTGAGCGTTCATAAGCCCTTTTTGTCATGTGTGTCTCTTTGGAGCCACTTGGATCAATCCTCCCCACTAAGGAGCATTTGGTCCTCCAAAAACATGAAAAATAATTTGCAACTTTCTTTGTACCATGTCTGCATCACAAGCATCCTGAAAAGGTCTCGCTTCCATCTCTTTCACATTTGTTCTTCGGAGCCCTAAATGATGAGCAGACACCTGCTACCTCTACAACCTGTAGTACATTGTTTGCAAATTACATGCTTGAATGATATGAGCAACTAAGGACCTAAACGTCTCGCACTTGCCACAAGTTTATAACACATACTTGGTGGTCAAGTTTACAACAAGATGGACGCAATACCCCAGCTATGACAACAAGGCCAACACTTCATTGTTGCTTCAACAAGTGATGGAAAACACATCATCACTGCAACACATGATTTACAATCATAAGGCCAAACACTATTGTTACGACAAGTGATGGAAACATAACATCACTTTAAGAGTGTAACATATGACTCAAAACATGACCAAACATCATTGTTGCTGAACAAGTGATGGAAAACACATCATCACTTTTACACTTTAAAATGCAACAAATGACTTACAAAAGAATTACCATGAAACAACAACATATCTAGAAACCATTTTTCACTTGTCAATGTGAATGGGTCACCTCCTTGTGGCGGTTTTGCTTGTCGAACAACTTCTCTTCCTAGTTCACACACCGACGTTTTGTCTTTAAGGCACTGCTCTGGATGGAGCCTCCAACAAGTGGCTCTTTGATGGCCATTTCTATCGCAATGACTGCAGTAGGCTTTCTTCCTCCATATCTGCTTAACCTATTTCTTTTCATGTTGTTGTGATGGTTTTTCACGCCTCATCTTTTTGAGTGCTGCCATCCTTTTCCAACACTTAGAAAAGTTATGGTTAGGTAAACCACAAAGGTACGTGTTTTTTATGCCTTGATATTTGTTCATTATTAACAACATGATCATAATCAAAATGAACATTCAAAGATTGAAAGTGGTTATACCTTCCCTTGTTGTCTTTGATGTCAGTATGGCAATGAGAGCTTGCCTCAGCTCTCCTCCTGCAATGGGCATTTTCATGGGATGATGGGGATGTGTTCCCATCATTTTATTTCCACGATGATTTAATCAATGTCTAGGACGACTCTGACACCTTCGAGCGCTCTGCTTTAGTCTATCTCGAGCCTGCAAATCGATGTTCGTGCACAACCTCCAAAGGTTGAGTTATGCCTTGGTTATTAACACCAAGTTCTTCTTCCTCCTCGTGCTTCATCCTTGTAAGGAGCCTCATGTTCGCCCCTATAATTGGGATCTCCAGATCTCCTACAGACATCATACTATGAGAAGATGAAACTGAAAGGAAATCAACATCTTTTATCTCCTCTTTCGATTTGGAAAGAACTGATGAGGGTTGCTTGTCATCTATTGTTGGTGGTTCGCTAACTATCGTAGTGCATTCCCCAACTTCCTTTCTGACATACCCAAGTCCTGTTCGACACGGAAATTCCTCCACTTTGATGGGACTGACAATGCCTTGGCCATTAATGCCCAAGCCTTTTTCTTCATACCCCATTCTCTTCAATATTTTGGAGCCAATTCTTGTGGTATGATTTTCAAAAATAGAAAAATCATCATCAGGAAACATACATGAAGATAGAGAACTACTTTTTACTTCACATGGGTCTCGCTACAGCTTTTCCAAGGCCTTGTCCTTTGCTTGCAACTATCATAGCAAACTTTGTTTTTCCTCTTTCTCTTCATGTAGGTGCATCTTCAATTCATCATTCTCTATTTGAAGATTATGTTTGTTATGCTTCAGTTCTTCCAAGGCCTCTTCCGTGGCTTGTAACTGAAGCTGCAATCGCTCTTTTTCCTCTGTCTCTTTCTGTAGAGTTTCATACATGATTTCCACTATTTTGGAAATGTTGAGCATGGTCTCGTACATTGCTCTTTCATCCTCTATCGCTACACGTTCCATTGTTCACACTGCAATTCACATCAACGCAAAGACTGCTCTGATACCACTTGATCCAGGTACGGGTGTGAAGAAGGACCCTTCCAAGACCTTTTACTTTCATGATGTGTTAAACTGAATTTTTTAAAAGAACATAAATGAATGCATTTGCATGTTGTAAAGAAGAGGAACAAGAAAATCATCAGCAACATAAAAACATAAGACGTTGATAACAGAGTTCGTCCAGGAGGGACTACGTCTCCGGGCCCCGGTGTCAAGATGGTGTAAGCCGCTGCATTAAGTGTTGTGAATAGTGATGATGTACACAAGAGATGATGTCGCGATCATACAAGGAAAATGCCCTCACGCAGTAGTGGCTCTAAGAGATGTTCCACTACTGGAACTCTCAATCAAAAGACTCCTTTTAGTATGACACAAAAACATGCATGATGAGCATCCTGCCAACATGGCATAAAAGGGATCTCAATGCAAAACATGCATGTCGACAACAAGAGTATCCCATAAACATGCAACAAGGGATCTCAACACATAACCTAATGAGTTATGACAGCAAGTACATCACATAGAAGATTCTTCATCAAATCAAGCAAGGAATCATGACAACATGTAATAAACAAGATCCTGCATCAACATCAATCAAGGATTTGCGCAACATAATGCATAAAGAATAAGTACATGAACACATTATATACCTCACAACCAAGGGGTCATCTAAAGAAGCGAATGTCAAAATGCTGAAGTTGTTCGGACCATCGATCTCACAGCATCAATCGTATGAAAATAACTATTCACACATGAATGTGGACATCTGCATTGGCAATTAGAAAAGTAGCTAAAGAATAGAAAGAGAGAATGACAAATCTGAATGCACCATCAAATTTGTGGCATCGAATAGCGCTGAATCAACTGTCCAAAATCTGAATTTTGAGAAGTTGACAATTTTGGGCTCAAGAAATCTTTTAGATTCCCTCAGGATTCCTCAAAGATTTTGTTCCATGGATGGATTGTAAATCTACAACTCAGATGGCGAATCTGATCTCTCCATTGCGATCCCTGTGGAAAACCATGAAAAACGAGTATAAACTTGACTATATTCCGATATGGCAAAATTTTACCTCGGGAAAATTTCAAGGCTCATGGTTCTGCTCCTTGCTTTTGCGGAAATCATGGTTCCATGTGCATTTTGAAAATGGCCGAAAAGTGTAGAAATTTGATGGAGAAATGAACAACACCGTTGCGCTCGTGGCGACAAGAGGTGTAGAATCCATATAAAATTTGTCAATTTCTAACGAAGTGAAAATTTTGCCCTCTTGCAAAATTCATGGTTCCTGCATTAAAATATTAATTAATCCGCCTCGGCGAGGGTTATGGCCGTCGATCCTAAATTTGATTATTAATGCGATTTGTGATTTGGTCAGCGGGAGGTTGTGGCCCGTCGGACTTATAATATATATTCGGGCGTGGCGGGGATGGTGGCCTGCCACCTCATTATAATTATTATTTTTCTTGATTTTTATGAAGAGGGAGGTTGTTTTGAAACTTCTAGAAAACAAGGGTCATTGGGAAAATTAACGAGGCAATAATTTCGACCGATTTCGGAAGCTAGGTTTATGCCTCGGGGTCGGTCAAATTGTAGGACACTTAAACCTGGCCCACGCACCAACTTTGACCAAAACTTTGACTGGCCCGTTCTCCCTCATACGAGCTCGTTTTGACGAACCATTCGCACCTTTGCGATCAGGAAAACAAGATATACGCTCTGATCCTGAGTCGAAGTCATTTTGAGCACTTTGATTTTCGAGTGTTCATAAGCCCTCTTTGTCTTATGTGTCTCTCTGGAGCCACCTGGATGAATTAGGCTGACTGCGCTTCTCGGAGAAACTTTTGCGAGCTCTTCCTCACTTTTCCGCGAGGGGGAAATTAAGGGACCGGTTTCTAATTCCTCGCTACTTCCGCTTCTGTATATCTTCCCACTTCGCGTAGCACCAAACGTTAATTTATTCGCATAACCCGCTTTTCACACAATAGCATCTTAATCCAAATGTTCAAAGATTTGATATACTTACCTCGCGGCCCCTTGAGGAAATGTCACTCCGCCTCACTGTAGCTGACGGTCGTGTCTACCATGAGCTCAATGATAAACCCTCCTATAATTCGGTCGAGCTAATGGTCCACAGTTTGCATGATCTTATCTCCTGATGCTTCTAGTCTGCACACTAATTCTAGAGTCCAACCACTGTTCCTCAGATACTCGCAGATTTCTATTTTCCTGCGCCTAGAACTTGTGAATCTTCTTGTCCAACCACTCTTCAATTTCTTTCTTTGTTGGATTCCAATGGCATGACATCAAACATCCCTTATGCGGATCCCAGTCCCAGAAACGGAACCATTTGTTGGCATGTATGGGTCTGACCTAGGTTCAGAGGTGATTTAGCCAAACAAATCCTAGTACTACTAGCCCTTTCGGCAACAATCTGCGGAGCGTGGACTGAGGTCTCACTTGAAGTAGTATGGGAGGGTGCTAGAACCAGGTTTCTGCACCTTGGGGATGTCTGATGAGCTTCTAGCAGTCCACGGTTTGACCCTACGTGCACGTCGCTACGTGCGTCTATTAGTCCCTTGCAACCTATGATGCTGCCTGCGTGCAGCCTACTCGGGGTGTGATCCGTATTATACCCAAGTTCCTTACTATTTAACTTTTTATTACCCGATTATTTAACTTATATGTGTAAGACTAGTGATAATTAATAGTATATCCAGCAATCATATACGTGCATGCGATAAACAAAACAGTATAGATGTATAGAATGCAATACACAAGTAGATGCACAGAGTTTGGAATCAACTTCTCTTTATTATTCTTCATTCAAGGTTACAGACTCGACACCACCCTATGCACTCAACTGCGAACTCTACTAGGCCTCTGCGCACTTAGCTGCAGAGCCTCTTCCTACTACTACGACCCAATACACTTAGACTCTTACTCTATGCTCGAACCATTCGTATTCATCTATCTCCTTTTCCTTAGCTATCTTTACAACTTAGAGCCTAGCTCTATTTATACAATCCCATGCTCCACAGACCATGGGTAGGCCGACATGACATTACATTACATTACAAAACTTAGGGCGGACAACCCTATGACTCAACCTATACTTTGTGCTTCACGCCCACAATTCGCAAAGTCTTACAATATATTTGACCAACACCTGGGCTTTAAGCCCCAAAACATGTTGTGGGGGGATCTGATGCCCAACAACCAACTGGCCCATCAAGTGCACCAAAGATTATTTCTGAATGGATGAATTCACGAGAAATAAATAAAACAAATTTTACATGGCATGTTAAAGATGTTGAATCTAGTGACAATACACATCTCTATCTATATTGTTGTATGATTTATTTGGGTGAACCGTATAAGGTGATAGGCAGAGTACGAGACATATGTTTGGTGTCAAGTTCAAACATTGTTTATGTTCTTGCAAAATTTCCCAAGTCACATGAAAAGGTTAGATATCGTCTCTTAAAGAAAATATATGACACAGATGAAGAATCTACACAAGTGTGTGAAGAAATATCATCCAACACTTCAAATAACATTGTAAGTATGCTTATTTATATTTATGTATAATGTATTATTGTAATGATCATTAATTTTTTTATAAATGATTGATCATTGACATATTGTATTTTCTGTGATAGGATTTTGTGAGAGTCTTTCAATTATGTTGGAGGGTATTTATTATATGGAACCAAATATTATGCATGTGATCTACAATTTCCATATAGAGTTAGAACAAGAAAAGAGAATGAAACAAAAATCAACAATCCATAACACTGCAATGGTACATGTAGGGGATCAACAAAGAATCCATACAGTGGGTCAATCTAACAAAGGTAAACATGTTTCTTTTGAAGATGTGGTAGTTGTAGCTCAAGCTGAAGCTCAAAAATATGTTTCCATTAGTGACGAAGAGGTTAGAATTGTTGTTGAAAATGAGAAAAGAAATAAAACACTGAAAAGAAAAATGTTCGTGGATATCTCTCTTCCACTTGATGATGAGGAGATTATTTCTAAAGAAGAAGAAATCAAAAATTGGCAAATCTATTAAAATCATAAGCAACAGTCAAGAACAAAGTGAAAGTTATAAAGGCAACAAAGAAATCATAACATCAGGTGTTGATTTAGAGGATGGCATTATGAAAACAAAACAAAATGCCATTTGGAACCACTTGAGGAAGAATAAACTAATTAATGGTGGCAAAATAATTGAGCTTAATGTCACCCAATTTTATAGGTCAGATAAAGGACAATCTCAATATCAAATTAGAAAGGCACATCACCTACATGTCCATAATTTGAAAACATTGTTCAGGTACAATCCATATGCACATGTGGTGGCTTATGTGGCTCTTGTTGATCCAAATCAAGTTCCCAATAAGGAGGCATTTGATAGGACATGATGTTTTGACTACATATATTATGTAATTAGAGGGAACCATTCAGCAGAGACCAAAAGACCATTGATCTAGGAATATCCTGGAAACTATCTTTTTCAAACAGTGAAATGCATCATTTATGTTGGTTTAACATAAACAAAGGCAAATTTATTGGCATAAGATCATAATGCAAATAATGAGTATAGAAAGTATATGACTTTCGTCCAAAGGGTCATATTTATTCATAATGAATTTTTAGAAAAATGTGGTGGGGATAAGCTTAATGTCAGTTTAAGATTTAAGAAGGAATGTTGTATGGAAACAGGTTATCGAATTGAGGATAGAATCCAATCAAAAGATGGAAAAGTAAATTCAGTTTTATTCAAAGGTATAGATAACATTTTCCAGTTTCGATTTAGAACAGGGGAGATATGGGAATTAATTGATGACATTTTTGAATTGTGGGAGAATATTGGCATAAAAAATCAGAAGGTTAAAATGTCTAAGCCCATAATATGTACCAACAACAAGACAGGTCCTGAAATGAGCAACTTCCAGATGATATGACTATCACACCTTGGAGAACAATGCAAGGTGTGAAAGATGACAAACTAATCAAATCAATATTATGTTGTGTGAAGTCAGGTGAACTATCATTAGAGGAAATGTACTCAAAATTTCAAAAGTAATTTTTTTTGGAGTACCAAATACTTTCAAAAGTTTCATTGAAAAATTTAAGTTGGAAAGGCTAAGAAATCAGCGTCTTAGGAATGTTGAACTTGATCCTACTCTTACTCATTTCATTTGGAATGGGCTGGAGACTATCCAATATTAAATAATACAAGATGACTATGAAGACATTGCAAACTCATACCTAAAAGGAAATATGCCCTAGTTACTGTAGACATTCCTCATGGTTTCAATTTCCTAAACATTGAATATGATAGTGAGTCTTACACTTATCAAGCTTTTAATAAAGTGGTTACGGGCTTTCAAGAAGTCACAACATCGCCACTTTGGAGATTACTGACATTTCATTCAGACACACAATTTGCAATGTTATTAACAAGCTTGAAAGGAAAATCAAACTTAAGGATGCAGCTTACATGGTAAGACATTGAAATTGTATGTTTGGTTAATGTAAAAAAAAAATATTATGTACAAGGGATTGAACTTTTACTATGTCGTGTTACAGGCAAAAGTAAAATCTTATGTCTTCCCGAGATCAGCCAATTACAAGTGATTGTGAGTTCATCCATATTGAATGTTGGGCAAAAGATGATAACTATAAGTCCATTCTTCTTAACCAAGTAGATGGAAAGAATCATAGCCAAGTACTGGTTCATGATGTTGTCGTAAAAAAGTTAACATATGAGAATAAAGAAGCAAAAGGAGAGATAATTAACATTTATCAAAAACCACAAACATTGATTAACTATCTTATAGATTTATGTTCAAATGAAGGAGATTGGGTTTTGGATTTATTCTCAGGTTTAGGTAAGTTTTATTATGTAAAATTGAATTTTAATATTTAATTTTATTGTTTTTTATGTGTTTATACTAATTTACTTATTGTTTTTGTGCTTGATGATTAGGTACAACAATAGCATGTTGCCTACAAAAAGGAAGAAATTGCATTGCGATTGAAAGAGACCCATTACAATGCAATTTTATTCAACAAAGAATTAATGCTCTTCAATTTCTTCCAGATGAAATGCAAGAAGTTGGTTTGAGGAAAGGATATTTTAATGAATCACATGTGGCAAAAAAGGCAAAGGAACCTCAGCCACCATTATATGGAATGATTGGAAATTGACACTTTGGGAGATTTGCAGATATGAAAGATCCATTAGATGAGGAAAATGAGGAAACTCAAGGAGGAAATATTGTGGAAGAAGAAAATAATGAAGTTGAAGAAGACGATGAACATGGATTATATTATATTCTTGATGACATTTAAGTTATGATTGCAACTCAAACTAAATTTTGAGAGATCTTCATTAGTTTTACTTGTAATGTTTTGACTTTGAGATTTTATGAGAAGAATGAACATTTGATTATTATTGTTATATGTTCAATATTTGTAATATTTGATTTTCACTTTAATTTTTATGTGAATCAGTTTTTTTTTGTAAAAAACCTATGATTACTATTATTTTTTCACATAAAATTCATAAAAAAATAAAAATAAAAATAAAAATAAAAAATGCTATTTTTTAAGTTTTCTGTTAGGATTTTCCCATAAAAATCATTTATTTGACATGTCATTTTTGACAAAAATTCTGAAAATGTGTATTTTTTTCATTATTTTTATATAGAAAATGTGTTTTTTTGTCAAATGTTTAAAATTATTGTGTTTTAGTGACAATTATTTGATGTCCATTGAAATATTAATTAACATTACATAAACATATGGAAAATAGTAACTTTAAAATATTGACCATTTTTTTTTTTAACTACACAAAAAAATGAAGAATTCATTACAAACAAAATTGAAAAGAAAAATGGAAACACACAAACACAAAAAATACACTTAAAATAAAAAAAAATCTTACGGGAAGAAGAAGGCATTAGAAAATTTAAAGTGTCAAAAATCAACCCTCTAAAAAAAGGGGTTGATGATGCATCAACACTTTTCAAAGTCAACATGAAAATCGCTAACATCGAAAAAAAAATTATCATACTTGATACATAAGAAAATTTAAAGTGCCAAAAATATGCTTAAAAAAAAGTGTATTCTGGCATCACCATTTTTCAAAATCGGGTGCTTTTTTGCTACCTCAAAAAAACGGGTACAAGTTCATTTTCTCATTTGATAGGTAACTATGTTAAGACTCAAAACATAAAAGGCAACCCAAGAAACCAACAAGAAGAAAACCATGGAAAACCAACAACAATAAAACACTACAAGCAAAGTGGCATAGCTATGCGCCAGACACATGCAAAATTGCAAATCAAGCACAACCATCGCAAAAGACCAAAATCACAAGACTAACAACAGACACCATGACTCAATCCCCATAGTTCCCAAGGAAACTCAACCCAAGCCTTCTTCAAGGTTTCTTGGAAATCTCTCTTGCCATGCAGTCCCCTACGTCATATTTCCATAAACACATAACTCTCAGTGTATAACAATACATTAGTTACCTTATCTTGTTGTGTCAAGCACATTGCTTGCAAGTAAACACATCCACGCCATCTCTCAAGGGACTCCAATACTCTGACAGATCCACCTGTAACTAAAGACTAGCTAATATACTTGTCAAGTACATTTTCATGAATCTAGCACATATCCACATAATGTCAAATAAAATCAAGGTTCAGAAGACTCCATGTATGCAAAGCACTCATTCGTTTAGAATTAGGGTTTCCAAGCATAGTCAAAGGAATTATTACCCAATTCCTTTCTTTTACCTTTACCCTGCTGCGACTGAGTCTTACTATATATTGCCATGTCACCCAACTGTTAGTTATATAAACACAACAAATATTACCTCGTCACGCTAATACCAAGCATGTTTCCTGCAACTTCTCACACATGTCAACCACATGTTCCAAAGATCAAGATAATCATATCTATCAATTTGAAATCAACTTTTACAAACAATCATGTCATAATCCATAGTCAACTCATAGTCATTAGACATAATGCTACAACTATCACCTACTACACTCAAGTACATATCAATTGTCTCAAGACATATGTGTTAGTAATACCATCTTAAAGCAAGATCATTGGAACGCATACTCATATTATGAAATTCATCAAACATTCAACCAACTTGCAAACATACCATGTTAAATAAATCAACTAGGCACCAAACACTGAAACAACAAATAGACATCATAATCAAACAACCAAGCACCAAATATACAACATAAGGAAACTTATACTTTAATGTATATCAAGGGAGGCTATCTTGTCTACACAATAAAGCTAGGTTAGCACGATACAACTTCACAACATATCAACTCGAACATAAATCATGATATCCATAACAATAATTAACTAACATGTTCACGTCATAAGCTCATAAGCATTTGTCGTTCATGCATAACAACCACATATGTATGATTAATATAGATTAGTACGACACCATATCACAAATATGTTGGCCCATACCTGAATATTACAACCATAGCCATCCGCAGGTCAAACCAGGTTAACACAATACATATAACATCAAGATCTTCAATGCAATGAACATAATCATCATGCATATGACCAATCCAAATTACAGCATCAAGATCTCAATGAAATAACCCTAATTATCAAGTTAATAATATATAACAATAATAAGCTATATATCATGTTCATCAACAACATATAACCTAATCATCAAGCTACCTAACATAAGACACCATTAGCAATGCATACAAACATAGGTTACTACCATCCTTGACTATCCGACACAGGTGCATATAACTACACTAATCAACTAACATCTATCATGAATGTAACCATAACATCACAAGACATGTACATAAACCTAATGTATATCAAACTAATGCATATAAAGATCTTTAACTTACATACATGCATGCCAAATATACCATACATGTATGGTAGTCTGCTCTTACCCAAAATTCTAATGTTGCAACCTCATTATGATGATCTACATCTCCTGCTCTATCTCATCCAACACCTTAGCATCATAACAACCAATATCATAATTATGACCTAAATTGCATACATTGACTTCACAAGGCATATTTGACCTAATATTCATGCATAACTATAACCAATACCATACATGCATAACAACTGCATATATACATATAACACATGAGTGCAAAACCATATACACACCATTCTAGGTAAAGTCCTGTCATCAACGTATGACCACACCAACTACACAAATCATGACCTCATGCACGACAACAACAACCACCTCATGTGAACTTGATAATATGTGATCATTGACATGCATAACAATGCATAATTAACCATACACACATGAAGGCATACTCCACGACCACACTTTCAACCTTCACATGACGACATCACTACAACAATGATCAACACCATGAAAATGCAACAAGCACATGGACTACATGCATAAGGAAGACATATGCGACCAACATGAATGCATGACCAACACACATCATAAGATGAGTGCAACCATGCTCTGATACCACTATGTAACTCCCTCCTCCCACATCTACCCAAGCAACCGGCCAGTTGGGGTAAACATGCGACAAGAGGCCACTATGATATGATTCAACCTCCTAAGTCACATTAAGGAAGTGGAACCAATGGAAACACACCATCCAAAAATCCAACATCATCATCAAAACCCTCATGAGACAAGTTTTTGAGATTGCAACAAGATGATGGAGCTTAGTGGAAAGAAGTCGCCTCCACTAAGTGGGCCCGCTGGCTATTTTTGGCGCAAAGTCTATTTTTAGACATATTGATCATGGTCTATGAGTTGCAGGATGCTATTTATGGATGATTGGTCATGTTGGTAAAAATAGATGGACTTCTATTTTTAGACAACA
>APFE031583670.1:73796-84022 GCA_000404065.3 Pinus taeda | reverse complement strand
CTTGTGAGGAGTATTGTAATATGTATTGTTACATGTTCTCAATCAATATAATATACAGATAGTTGGGGGTTTTCAGCTTTATGCTTTCCCCGGGTACATACTGTGTTGATATGTGTGATTGATGCTTCAATGTGCGCATGTGAATGTTTATAATATTGCTAAATTGATGATCAACATAGAGGAGGTTATGTGTTATTCATGTATTCCGCAATTAGTGTATAATCGGGATAATCTCTATGAATAAGTGTCATATTATTCAAAATTTCTACACAAGTCATCCACTCAGAAGCATGTCCCTGGCTCCCACTATTGTTTTAGGCCCCTTGGGCCATAATCGCTCTCATGTTGTGGGCAAGGGAGCGACCAGCAACCTAAAGTTGCTCTCACAGGCCTACCTGCCAGTGACTGTGGACCAAATTTTTTAGTGTTGTGCCAGCAACCCTAGGATTTAAGCCACTTTCTCAAGCTCAGAGCCTAGGACACTACCCAGGACTGATCCATCTCTTCAAATCAGTAAATTAACATGGAAATGAAAGTACTAAATAAAATACTTGTTCAATACCTTGGCTGGAGCCCTACTGGCCATGACAGGAATTTCGTCAAACCTATCATCGACATGTAATCTATATGTGTAAATAACAAAGTTAAGTGTAGGGATCTCATACTTATCTTAGATTCGATATGAAGTGTTGTCTCTTTATCATGTTAGCTGCCATTTCATTCATTAGGTCATAGATACATTAATCATTCAATAACAAGTAAGAGCATGATGAGAGCCACTCATGGTTGTTGTCATAAAACATGTAAATAACCAACATAATAGGGACAAAAATACTAATGAAATCATAGCCATATAAACCACATATAATCCATGATTATGCTCATAGAGATACAAGGAGAAATAACCTTTCATTAATGATGCAAAATCCAAACCCGTGATGGGACTTCCATGTTCCACCCAACCATAGAATGGCTTAGCCAAATCTCTCTTCAGCCATTCACGCTCGTGTCATATTCCAAGCATGAATGTGGGTTCTCAAATAACATATCAATAAAAAGCCATCCAAGGCTTCCATATTCCATCCACCTTAACCCATCAAACAATGATTCCACCACACGATCGAACATCATAAAACCAACATCAAATCGGTCTCTATCCTAGCCTTCTAGGGCTCCAGAGTGTTTGTTCCAACCTGTCTACTAGGACTAGCAACTCAACCCATGGTTTTTGTCGGGATCCAGAGCATTTGTACAACCAAGGCTTCCAGGACTAGTAACTCAACCCACAACATTTTATGGGCTTCCAGAGCGTTTGTCCAACTAGGGTTTCTAGGACTAGTAACTCAACCCACCAAGGGCTTCCTGAGTGTTTTTCCAACCAAGGCTTTTGGGACTAGTAACTCAACCCAAGTTTTTACAGGGCTTCCAAAGCGTTTTTCCAACCAGGGCTTCCAAGACTAGTAACTCAACCCAAGCCGTTACAGGGATTCCAGAGCATTTGTCCAACCAAGGCTTCCAGGAACTAATAACTTAACCCAAGCTAAGGAAACACGAGAACCAACCAAGACAAGCACAGAAAGTAAACCCACAATCACCATGGCTATCCAGGAAATGGCAAGGCTACACAAATCCACTGTCAATCCAGGCAATCCTCCATGACATTGACATATCATAACCAAGAAACCACATGCATGTGCCATGCATGCCAAAAATAGTGAAAAAAACATACATGCAACTCGGTACATATAAGAAAATCCCATTGTAGCTGGAGATCCTGGTTCTCTCTTAAGCTTTCCTACTCCCCCTTTGCCTTCTTGATCCAAGAATCCAAGTATGACACCCCTCCAAGAGTGCTCCAAGAAAAATCTAAGTCTCCAAGAGTATGAGAGAGAGAGAGAATAATGAGAGAGCTCCAAAATTGAATTGACAAAGCCTTGTACTGACCAAGCTTGCCAATTGATCCTTAGAAGCCTTTTTATTAATGAGGTCTCTATTTTCTTCATTTTCCATTATTTTCCTTCATTTTCTTCCTCACATGCAAAGTGTGACCTTTCACCTTCTTTTTCTCCTAATTTCCATTATTTTCATAAATAAATGTGCCAAAATACCTTTTTGCCTCTTTAATGCCTTAGCCATTGCCTTTGTCAATTTCCTTAGCCATAATAAACCGAATCAAGACCCACTAGAATGTTTCCTCCACCATTCATCTTGGAATATGTGTCCCATCATCCATGGTATTTATATATATTTTTACATGAGTTTTTAACCACGGTTGTTATAGTTAGGGTATAAGGAGTTAGGGCTCAAACTACGTGAACCTTTGTAATACCAACCTTGCAAACCTTGACGAACTCCCATGGCAGAAGAAAATAAAGATGAGGGAGTAGGAAATCCCTTCGAAATATTACTAGAAGAAACCCTCGAGCAACAGAGGAATGCGATGATGGACAACTTTGCCCAGATCCTCTAATGGATGCCCACAGGCGATGCATCTTCATCCGGTAGCCATTTTGGAGGCACCACTCCCTTCAAGGTATAAGTCAACTTTGAAATTCTTGTATTTGAAGTCTAAATAGATGTTGACGTCATAGATAGATGGTTAACTCTGTTGGAAGGGTATTTTTTGATTCAAGATTTTTCCAATAGATAAAAGATTAATTTTACACTCCTCAAAGTCGCCCCCCATGTCAAGGACTCGTGGGAAACCTACTGTGAGTAGAAGGATGGGAGGGAACCCTCATTGTTTTCAGCTACACCCACTTGGAACTCTTTCCGGGACACCATCAAGGAGTAGTATTACCCTGTCAGGAGGTATGAAGATAGGTATATAAAGTGGACCACACTATGGCAAGGAAGGGACCAACACGTGTCGAAGTTCACAAGTATTTTTCATACTCTTCACACGAATTTAGGTATCAAATATTTTGAGCGGCATCCGGTACTCAAGTATCGTGGTTGTATATACAAATACATCTAGGATGAGATGGAGTTCCTGGACATCTCCTTGCTTGGCATTGCCTACTGATACATTGTCAAGATCGAGTAGAAGTTTAAACATAAGAAGCGAGACTTTGGATCTGCGAATCTAAAGCAAGGGAAAAATTTCCCCCAAATCACAAAACAAAGGACAAAGCCAAGGCGTAGTGACCCAGGATAACCCATAAAATCCATAAGCAAATAAAAACGCCATGAAGACAAATAAGGACAAGGAAAGTGGTGTGAGTTCCATAAGAGCCCCACTCACAACACAAGTGAGTGTCGATCCAAGTAGTCACTGGTGGTCGAGCTGAAGGCTTCAAAGTTAGATGCGTGTTATGAATCTGAGTCAAAACCCAATAAGGGGAATGAAAAAGGGAAGCATATTATTAATGTGGAGCTTAGTGCCACTGTTGCCACCACCAAGATCCAAAAGATTGAGCCCAAAGATCCAGAGGAGGGGGAGCATCTCTTCCACTCACAGAAGTGGGTGAAGGGTTCGTCGCTACAATTCATTGTCGACAATGGAGCCAAAAGAACCTCATTTAATCATAGGTCATGAAGCGGTTGGGCCTACTGACCACACCACACCCATAGCCATACACCATCAGATGGCTTCACCAAGGATGAGATCTTTGCGTTAGCTAGCAGTGTCGTCTTCCCTATAACATCAAGCCCTTTACAGATGAGGTATTGTGTGATATTGATCCTCTTGAAGTTTGTGATGTATTATTAGGCCAACCATACTTGTGGAATCATCATGTTGTGTATGAGTCGAGGTCTCACACTATTATTATTTTCTTAGGAAATAAATTATACAAGATACTGTAGGTAGCCCCACCTACCACCATCTCTTTGATCTCTGTTAAGTAATGTAGTAAGATCATCTCCCAAACCAAGAAAATTGTTTTCTTTATTATTTTCTCTCAAAGTAAGATTAATATTGTGGCCACATCCAGGCCCCTAGGAAGGGTTCCTCCACGTAGCAGGAGTAAGTAGATAAGGTCATGGAATAATATAGGGATATCTTCTCCTTACCCACAGGAGTACCATTGCACTTTCAGGTCAAGCACTCAATCGATATGACTCCCAGAGCACCTCTACCCAATGGGCCGCTATATTTCCACTCCATTCTAGAAAATGAAGAGATCAAGCAGCAAATCCAATAGTTGTTATAAAAAGGGCACATCTGACCAGGTTCCTCACCTTGTGTGAGCCTGATTGTACTTGTACAGAAGAAGGATGGGACCTGGAGGATCTGCATTGATTATCGGGCACTAAACAAAATAACTATAAAAAATAGGTATCCAAATCCCACGGATTTATGTCCTTCTAAACCAACTCAAGGGGGCCAAGTATTTCAGCAAGATCGAATTGAAGTCTAGTTATCACCAAGTTCAATAGAACCTGTTATCACTCAGGTTGTTCCCTTTGACTCCTAAGGGAATACGGCCGAGGTAACCACAAACCAAGCTTTGGACTGTAGGTCCTAGCCTACCAGCAGTGAGATAGGGCTCTCTCTTTGGGATTTAGCTTTGTTTAAGGAATGATTTTAGGCTAGATATGGTGCACATGGGTTTTGATTTAGATTGGTGGAATGGTTGATCTATTCAAGCAGAGTTAGCATGCAAAGTGTAATAAGTTCAAACCATTGGGCATGGAGTCCATGAATGTGAACTGAAGGGTGTGTTTTCTTTGGTAGAAGAGGTGAATATGAAGCAGGATAGCTACGCATGGCACAATGATTTATGCTAGAACAAGGATGAGATGGAGGTCAGGGAATGAGAGGCAATTAAGGATCTCTCATCCAGCCAAAGAGGGAAAGTGGATGAAGGCTGAATAGGGCAATGAAGAATTCCTAGACAGCATTCATATAATGAAGGAAATAGCTTAAACATGTTCAATTAAGAATGCATATTCATCACTGATTCAGAAGAAAACATAGAAAAGTTACAAGAATTGAGCACAAAGGGCATGAAAACCAGTTCTGATCTATTCCTTTTTCCTGAAACTTAGATTATGATATATATATGGTACAGCTACATATAAACTGATAAACAGAGGGAGGAAAGACTTATTGAACTGTGAGCAAGCACGAGAATTCCATACCAAGCTCTTTAGCCATTAAGAGCACAACCATCCATTTCAGATGCAAACATTCCAGCAATCTTTGATTACAGAAGTTCTTAATATTTACAGTGCAAATCTCAAATGAGAGATCAACCAAACAACCCACCAACCTCTATTCCAATGTTCATGGCTGTATTTATAGGCAAAATATCTACAAAAATAGATCTAATAGAAGATCTGAGGAAATAAATGCAATTAACCTAACTTCTCTTGCAAGTAATGTAAAAATATCTATTTGATGTTGCGCTGGGGGCTGCTGCTTCAAAAAATGAGGCATCTGTCCTTTGCTTTCATGCGCTAGCCATTCATCATAACTGTGCATTGATCTCTGCTCCATTGCTCTTGAGTGGCTTTGATGTGCATTAACTGTGATCTGAGAGCCTTAAGTGGCTTCACCGCTTTTTTTGACTTTGATGGAGGCTTTTAATGTTCAGCTGCTTTGACATTGTTGATCTGATACTCTTTGTCGCTTCACTGATACTTTTTTAATTGAATCTGGGCTTTATCTTTCCTCTTATACTCTTTAAAATTTGATTCGGCCCTCTCTTTCTCTGTTGATCCTCTTGATATGCTCGACATTGTCAAATCGCCCCTTTTCTGCCTTTTCAAGGCAAAAATAGCTGCTGCAAACTGAGGCTTTCCATTTTGGCCCTTTTCCTTAGCGATGCGCGATTAGCGCTAAGCACGCATCAAAAATTGCCTCAGATTTTCATTCCGGGCTTCCTGAGCATCGATTTCGCACTTTGCGCCCTTTTTCGGTGGGTGACGTCAGTGATACGGTGGATGACATCAACAATGGGACCCAGTACGACATATGATGTCAGCAGGGTGACGTGGAAGTGTGACGTGGTGCTTACGTCACGCAGGGGGAAGTGGTATCTGGTTTCATGGCGCACCGCTTTTGTGCACAGGTGGTTTGGGAGGAGAGGGCTCCGCCAGAGTCAAGAGGGTGACGCGTGGCGAGAGTACGACTGGAAAACCGCCCATCTCCCGGACGCTAACCATCGACAGGTTCAGAGGGGAAAAGACCCGCCCACCGTAGATCTAGGGTGCAGGCAATCGGACAGATGGCGGAACAGAGGAGGCGGCGGAAGGATAAGGGACAGGGCCCGTGACGCCTTTTCTAATTATTTAATTTCAGCGGGGAGAAAACTTTAGGAAAATGGGTTTTTCAAGTAGGTTTGCGGGTTATGAGCGAGCAGGTCAAAAATTTAAATGGGGGAGTTTTAGATAAGGGCGAAACATGGGCCCTGTAAGGTTAGGGTTGAGGGGGAATAGTTGTTAGTGTGACTAGACGTCAGACTAACTCCAGTTAGGAGGCGGATGGGTTAGTAGGAGCCCAAGATGGACTACTACCTCCCGGTCTTAGAAGAATATGGCTATAGTGCCAAGGAAGGGATATTATTATTTATTGGGATTTTATATAGTTTTTTGTAGAATAGGGGGAGGGGAAATGATTTAGGGAGCTAGATAATAGGGTTAGATGTTAATATGGAATGAAAAGGGAAATGGATGTATGCTAAGTTTATAGAATGGAAACTTAAGCATAGGGAAATGAATGGATTGTGTAAAGATTAATTTTACACAAGAAATGTGGCTTCTTTTCATTGAGGAAAGTTAAAACTTGACTTGATATTTCACGCAAATGAGCTGAAAGCAGGACTTGTTGGGCAGGTCCCAAGGTCCTCAAGGGGATGTTAGTAAATGATTTGGGAAATAAGAAGAAGGGGGAGTTAGAGATGCCTTGCCTGATCTGATCAAAATGAGAAATTGCCACAAAACTGTGATCTGGATGAATATAACACTTGAAAATATGAAATGGATCACATAGCTTGATTTCTGCAACCACAAAACTACTTACCCAGCCTACTTTGCCTAGCATTTTTTCTTCTTTTAGTTTGGGTGCACTTGAGCTAGCCAACCCAACATTTCAACTTTTTTCTTTTAACTGGCCTCCTATCTACATATATACTTATTTCATCCAGGGGCTCATATTAAGCTGTTGAGCACCCTTGTTTCTCTACCTATCTAAGAATCTGCCAAGATTAAGCTGTTCGGACAGATAATGATTCTTTATATTCTACAACAGGAAATTGAAACCTAGGGAGACCAAGGTTAAGCTGTTTGGACCTCCCTTAACTGTAAAATTATTCAAAAATGGAATAACTCATCAAAATTGGAATACAGCAGAGGCACTTAGGCTAGCACACTTTCATGGACACTTCGTTGGCCTCAGTAGCAAATATGGAACATTGTAGCCTGCAAAGTATGACATATTTGGCATGTAAAAATGTAAAAATGTAGATCATGAAAGATGAATACCTGCTATGAGCAGGAGGCTAACAGTGGCTCCACTTGGGGATGGATTTTCCTTGTGAAAGGCCAAGAACGGCGGGTCAGAATGCCTTGATCTTCAATTGTTGTTGTACTCTAAAAAATTCCCTTTGCTGGCTGCTTTATTTATGAACATGACAGCAGACTTGAAGAGCTTAGGGCCTTCACTTCGGGCTTCAACTGCAGCAAGTTTGCTATCCAAACAGAAAACTAAAATCCTACCTACCTACTCTAATCAGCACTTACTTTGCTATTAGGTGAAATGAAATAACCAATGCAGCCACTTAAGTATTATAAGTATGAACGAGCTTTGCTGCTTGTGCTTGCTGGTGAGAAAAACTGAGATCTTACAATCTGATATGGCTTTGTTAATCTTTGAGAAGATCAGATAACTGCTGACCTTCTTTGCTGATATAAGAAACTGTACAAAAGGGTCCCGCAACATATATACATTATTGCTGGGCTGAATTGAAGAACTGTACAAAAGTTTGGGATCACTATCATGCCTTGGAAACTAGATATCATCAACATTTTGATATTGAGGCACACAGCCTGCTAATGGAGAAGAGCACTTCTTTACTTCATCATACACCCTGTCAGCACATGAATCATATACAACATGAATTGCTATTTGCAATTTATTACAAGCAGGCTCATATGGCCCTTGACTGATCTGCGCAGACTGCTCCTCTTCTTCTTCGAAAATCTCAGATGGCTGAACACAAAGAGGCAGGGGATCCACTTGGATCACTTGGTCACGAACAACCGCTTTCGAATCTTCCTCAATCTGATATTTGATGGCTCTTTGGGGCTGCAAAACTAGAGGCAATGTATTTTGAACAATGATTTGGGCTTCCTCCAGATGATCAATATCAACACTTGTTGATATTTGTTTATTAACTGCATGATAGTTCTCCTTAAAATTAAAAAGAATCACCACAGAAAGGTAAAGTTCTTTCACTGATATCAAAATTTTTTGCGCTTTCCTCCTTACTTCATAGTTGAGATAGGCAAGTTGATCATTGATTTTAGACTGTTGATCTTGAACTGTGCTTTCTGCCAAAATAGGCTCTGACTCCTCTGCAAGGCTGATTTGGTCATTAGGCTCATCATCATCATCATACTCATCGTATTTTGGCAAGCAGTTGAAAGAAGAGAAGTTGTTATATTCATATAGTATATCAGGAGACTGCTCCATCATGTATGGTTGTACGAATATGTCATCTGTTTTGTGGTAGGTTTGTTCATGAATGTCATTACTTTCCTCTTGCAAAACAGATGTGTTCTGGTGCTCTAAACGTTCCACTTTCATTGTGATCATTTCTTCTGACTTTTGTAACAAACCATGAAGTTTTTCTTCTTGCTCTGCGTTGCGCTTTTCTTCCCTGATCTTCAGATTTTCCTCTATCTCCAGTGCCATGTCCTGCATTTGTTTCATAGTGGATGGGCTCCTTTCTCTTAAACAGAATTCTATTTCTGGGTCAAAATCTCTTGTATAATGCAATAAACCTAAATCAGGGGGAGGTCTAATATTCAAAGACAGAGAATGATAAACTGGATTGAACCGGTCATAAAATTGTTGAACAGATTCATTTGGACTTCTTTTTAACTGATTATATTCTTCAATGAGCAAGAGGAAATTAAGTTTGATCATCCATCTATCAAGGAAGAGCTTGGAAAACTGTTGAAGATTAGAGATGCTGGCCTCAAGCAATGCTTTAAACCAAGTCCTAACTTCGCTTTGCAAAGAAAGGGCAAACAGCCTCATACTAACATCCTCGTCCTCTACTTCAAATATATTAAGATAGTCTTCAAAGGCTTGGATATGCTTTTGCGCAGTAATACCATTCTCTCCATCAAATATTGGGAGATACTCAGGATGATTTTTGGGCAGAGGTTTAAGCACGGAAGGCAAAACAAGAGGCTTATATCTGTCAGGAACTTTACGAGGCACGGGATTATGTACAGGGATTGGTTGAATGGGCTCGATATGAACAAGGATATAATGATTGGCTTTGACACTTGTTTCCTCCTTGGTTGTATGATGGTTTTCAGCAGCATTTAAAGGTTGTTGTTCTAATGTGCAAGGAGGCTTTTCAACAACATTTTCAAAAGGAAAATCATGAAAATCTAATTTAAAATCGTTTTTAAAATACAATATACACAGCAATATTTTATGGAAGAGAAAGAACATGACCTCTTGGATAGTAATCTAGGTCAAAATCCTGATCTGCTCGTATATTTCTCTTGGGTTCATTTCCCCAGCAGAGTCTTTATTATGAGGATTATGTGGAGTCGCCAGGTGGATAAATAAATTAACTTTGAAGGGCCTGATCTCTGTCCACCACACAGATCAGGATTTAATATGCAATAAGAAACAAAATATTTTTGAGATTTTTTGAGATTTTTTTATTTTTTGGGAATTTTCAAAACAAGTATAAGACTTATTCGAAAGGCAAACTGATCAAAAATGGGGATTTAGGGTGATGAACAGATGATTGTCCCCAGCGGAGTCGCTATTATGTTATCACTCAGGTTGTTCCCTTTGACTCCTAAGGGAATACGGTCGAGGTAACCACAAACCAAGCTTTGGACTACAAGTCCTAGCCTACCAGCAGTCAGAGAGGGCTCTCTCTTTGGGATTTAGCTTTGTTTAAGGAATGATTTTAGGCTAGATATGATGCACATGGGTTTTTATTTAGATTGGTGGGATGGTTGATCTATTCAAGCAGAGTTGGCATGCAAAGTGTAAGAAGTTCAAACCATTGGGCATGGAGTCCATGAAT
>APFE031583670.1:59674-73612 GCA_000404065.3 Pinus taeda | reverse complement strand
GTAGAAGAGGGGAATATGGAGCAGGATAGCTACACATGGCACAATGATTTATGCTGGAACAAGGATGAAATGGAGGTCAGGGGATGAGAGGCAATTAAGGATCTCTCATCCAGCCAAAGAGGGAAAGTGGATGACGGCTGAATAGGGCAATGAAGAATTCCTAGACAGCATTCATATAATGAAGGAAACAGCTTAAACATTTCAATTAAGAATGCATATACATCACTGATTCAGAAGAAAACATAGAAAATTTACAAGAATTGAGCACAGAGGGAATGAAAACCAGTTCTGATCTATTCCTTTTTCCTGCAAATTAGATTATGATATATAGATGGTACAGCTACGTATAAACTGATAAACAGGGGGAGGAAAGACTTATTGAACCGTGAGCAAGCACGAGAATTCCATACCAAGCTCTTGAGCCATTAAAAGCACAATCAGCCAGTTCAGATGCAAACATTCCAGCAATCTTTGATTACAGAAGTTCTTAATATTTACAGCGCAAATCTCAAATGAGAGATCAACCAAACAACCCACCAACCTCTATTCCAATGTTCAAGGCTGTATTTATAGGAAAAATATCTACAAAAATAGATCTGATAGAAGATCTGAGGAAATAAATGCAATTAACCTAACTTCTCTTGCAAGTAATGTAAAAATATCTATTTGATGCTACGCTGGGGGCAGCTGCTTCAAAAAATGAGGCTATCTATCCTTTGTTGTTATGCGCTGGCCATTCATCATAATTGTGCATTGATGTCTACTCCACTACTCTTGAGTGGCTTTGATGTGCATTAACTGTGATCTGAGAGCCTTAAATGGCTTCACCACTTTTTTTTACTTCAATGGAGGCTTTTAATGTTCAGCTGCTTTGATATTGTTGATCTGATACTCTTTGCCACTTCACTGATACTTTTTTAATTGAATCTGGGCTTTATCTTTCCTCTGATACTCTTTAACATTTGATTTGGGCCTCTCTTTCTCTGCTGATCCTCTTCATATGCTCGACATTGTCAAATCGCCCCTTTTCTTCCTTTTCAAGGCAAAAATAGCTGCTGCAAATTGAGGCTTTCCATTTTGGCCCTTTTTCCTTAGCGATGCACGATTAGCTCTAAGCGTGCATCAAAAACTGCCTCAGATTCTCATTTCGGGCTTCCTAAGCATCGATTTCGCACTTTGCGCCTTTTTTCGGCGGGTGACGTCAGTGGTACGGCAAATGATGTCAGCGATGGGACCCAGTACGGCGGATGACATCAGCAGGGTGACATGGCAGGGTGACGTGGTGCTTACGTCACACAAGGGTAAGCGGTAGGGTGACGTGGTGCTTACGTCACGCAGGGAGAAGCAATATCCAGTTTCATGGTGCACCGCTTTTGTGCACAGGTGGTTTGGGAGGAGGGGGCTCCGCCACAGTCAAGAGGGTGACGCATGGCGGGAGTACGACGGGAAAACTGCCCATCTCCTGGATGCTAACCATCGATAGGTTCGGAGGGGAAAAGACTCACCCACCATAGATCTAGGGCGCGGGCAATCGAACGGATGGCGGAACAGAGGAGGTGGCGAAAGGATAAGCGACAGGGCCCGTGGCGCCTTTTTTAATTATTTAATTTCGTCGAGGGGAAAACTTTAGGAAAATGGGTTTTTCACATAGTTTTGCGGGTTATGAGTGAGCGGGTCAAAAATTTAAATGGGGGAGTTTTGGATAAGGGCGAAACATGGGCCCTGTAAGGTTAGGGTTGAGGGGGAATGGTTGTTAGTGTGACCAGATGTCAAACTAACTCCAGTTAGGAGGCGGATGGGTTAGTATGAGCCCCAGATGGACTACTGCCTCTCGACCTTAGAGGAATATGGCTATAGTGCCAAGGAAGGGATATTATTATTTATTGGGATTTGAAATAGTTTTTTGTAGAATAGGGGGAGGGGAAATGATTTAGGGAGCTAGATAATAGGGTTAGATATTAATATGGAATGAAAAGGGAAATGGATGTATGCTAAGTTTATAGAATGGAAACTTAAGCATAGGGAAATGAATGGATTGTGTAAAGATTAATTTTACACAAGAAATGTGGCTTCTTTTCATTGAGGAAAGTCAAAACTTGACTTGATATTTCATGCAAATGAGCTGAAAGCAGGACTTGTTGGGCAGATCCCAAGGTCCTCAAGGGGATGTTAGTAAATGATTTGGGAAATAAGAAGAAGGGGGAGTTAGAGATGCCTTGCCTGATCTGAACAAAATGAGAAATTGCCACAAAACTGTGATCTGGATGAATATAACACTTGAAAATATGAAATGGATCACATAGCTTGATTTCTGCAACCACAAAACTACTTACCCAGCCTACTTTACCTAGAATTTTTTCTTCTTTTGGTTTGGGTGCACTTGAGCTAGCCAGCCCAACTTTTCAAATTTTTTCTTTTAACTGGCCTCCTATCTACATCTATACTTATTTCATCCAGGGGCTCAGATTAAGCTGTTGAGCACCCTTGCTTCTCTACCTATCTAAGAATCTGCCAAGATTAAGCTGTTTGGACAGATAATGATTCTCTATATTCTACAACAGGAAATTGAAACCTAAGGAGACCAAGGTTAAGCTGTTTGGACCTCCCTTAACTCTAAAATTATTCAAAATTGGAATAACTCATCAAAATTGGAATACAGCAGAGGCACTTAGGCTAGCACACTTTCATGGACACTTCTTTGGCCTCAGTAGCAAATATGGAATATTGCAGCCTGCAAAGTATGACATATTTGGCATGTAAAAATGTAGATCATGAAAGATGAATACCTGCTATGAGTAGGAGGCTAACAGTGGCTCCACTTGGGGATGGTTTTTCCTTGTGAAAGGCCAA
This sequence comes from Pinus taeda, assembly GCA_000404065.3. Classification (NCBI taxonomy): domain Eukaryota; kingdom Viridiplantae; phylum Streptophyta; class Pinopsida; order Pinales; family Pinaceae; genus Pinus; species Pinus taeda. Next base: position 70,762 of record APFE031583670.1, on the reverse strand, counting down.
GAACAGCAGGTCAAAATGCCTTGATCTTCAATTGTTGTTGTACTCTAAAAAATTCCCTTTGCTAGCTGCTTTATTTATGAACATGACAGTAGACTTGAAGAGCTTAGGGCCTTCACTTCGGGCTTCAACTACAGCAAGTTTACTATCCAAACAGAAAACTGAAATCCTACCTACCTACTCTAATCAGCACTTACTTTGCTGTTAGGTGCAATGAAATAACCAATGCAGCCACTTAAGTATTATAAGTATGAACGAGCTTTGCTGCTTGTGCTTGCTGGTGAGAAAAATTGAGATCTTGCAATCTGATATGGCTTTGTTAATCTTTGAGAAGATTAGATAACTGCTGACCTTCTTTGCTGAAACAAGAAATTGTACAAAAGGGTCCCGCAACATATATACATTATTGTTGGGCTGAATTGAAGAACTGTACAAAAGTTTGGGATCACTATCATGCCTTGGAAACTGGATATCATCAACATTTTGATATTGAGGCACACAGCCTGCTAATGGAGAAGAGCACTTCTTTACTTCATCATACACCCTGTCAGCACATGAATCATATACAACATGAACTGCTATTTGCAATTTATTACAAACACGGTCATATGGCCCTTGACTGATCTGTGCAGGCTGCTCCTCTTCTTCTTCGAAAACCTCAGATGGTTGAACACAAAGAGGCAGGGGATCCACTTGGATCACTTGGTCATGAACAACCGCTTTCGAATCTTCCTCAAGCTGATATTCGATGGCTCTTTGGGGCTGCAAAACTAGAGGCAATGTATTTTGAACAATGATTTGGGCTTCCTCCAGATGATCAATATCAACACTTGCTTATATTTGTTTATTAACTGCATGATAGTTCTCCTTAATAAATTAAAAAGAATCACCACAGAAAGGTAAAGTTCTTTCACTGATATCAAAATTTTCTGCGTTTTCCTCCTTTACTTCATAGCTGAGATAGGCACGTTGATCATTGATTTTAGACTGCTGATCCTGAACTATGCTTTCTACCAAAATAGGCTCTGACTCCTCTGCAAGGCTGATTTGGTCATTAGGCTCATCATCATCATCATACTCATCATATTTTGGCAAGCAGTTGAAAGAAGAGAAGCTGTTATATTCATATAGTATATCAGGAGACTGCTCCATCATGTATGGTTGTACGAATATGTCATCTGTTTTGTGGTAGGTTTGTTCATGAATGTCATTACTTTCCTCTTGCAAAACAGATGTGTTCTGGTGCTCTAAACATTCCACTTTCACTGTGATCATTTCTTCTGACTTTTATAACAAACCATGAAGTTTTTCTTCTTGCTCTGCGTTGTGCTTTTCTTCCCTGATCTTCATACTTGCCTCTATCTCCACTGCCATGTCCTGCATTTGTTTCATAGTGGATGGGCTCCTTTCTCTTAAACGTTATTCTATTTCTGGGTCAAAAGCTCTTGGATAATGCAATAGAGCTAAATCAAGGGGAGGTCTAATATTCAAAGGCAGAGAATGATAAACTTGATTGAACCGGTCATAAAATTGTTGAACAGATTCATTTGGACTTCTTTTTAACTGATTATATTCTTCAATGAGCAAGAGGAAATTAAGTTTTATCATCCATCTATCAAGGAAGAGCTTGGAAAACTGCTGAAGATTAGAGATGCTGGCCTCATGCAACGCTTTAAACAAAGTCCTAACTTCGCTTTGCAAAGAAAGGGAAAACAGCCTGATACTAACATCCTTGTCCTCTACTTCAAATATATTAACATAGTCTTCAAAGGCTTGGATATGCTTTTGCGCAGTAATACCATTCTCTCCATCAAATCTTGGGAGATACTCAAGATGATTTTTGGGTAGAGGTTTAAGCACGGGAGGAAAAACAAGAGGCTTATATCTGTCAGGAACTTTACGAGGCACGGGATTATGTACAGGGATTGGCTGAATGGGCTCGATATGAACGAGGATAGAATGATTGGCTTTGACACTTGTTTCCTCCTTGGTTGTATGATGGTTTTCAGCAGCATTTAAAGGTTGTTGTTCTAATGTGCAAGGAGGCTTTTCAACAACATTTTCAAAAGGCAAATCATGAAAATCTAATTTAAAATCATTTTTAAAATACAATATACATAGCAAAATTTTCTCGAAGAGAAAGAACATGACCTCTTGGATAGTAATCCAGGTCAAAAGCCTGATCTGCTCGTATATTTCTCTTGGGTTCATTTCCCAAGCGGAGTCTTTATTATGAGGATTATGTGGAGTTTCCAGGTGGATAAATAAATTAACTTTGAAGGGCCTGATCTCTATCCACGACACAAATCAGGATTTAATATGCAATAAGAAACAAAATATTTTTGAGATTTTTTTATTTTTTTGGGAATTTTCAAAACAAGTTTAAGACTTATTCGAAAGGAAAAATGATCAAAAATGGGGATTTAGGGTGATGAACAGATGATTGTCCCCAGTGGAGTCGCTATTATGTTATCACTCAGGTTGTTCCCTTTGACTCCTAAGGGACTACGGCCAAGGTAACCACAAACCAAGCTTTGGACTGCAGGTCCTAGCCTACCAGCGGTCAGAGAGGGCTCTCTCTTTGGGATTTAGCTTTGTTTAAGGAATGATTTTAGGCTAGATATTATGCACATGGGTTCTGATTTAGATTGGTGGGATGGTTGATCTATTCAAGCAGAGTTGGCATGCAAAGTGTAAGAAGTTCAAACCATTGGGCATGGATTCCATGAATGTGAACTGAAGGGTGTGTTTTCTTTGGTAGAAGAGGGTAATATGGAGCAGGATAGCTACGCATGGCACAATGATTTATGCTGGAACAAGGATGAAATTGAGGTCAGGGGATGAGAGGCAATTAAGGATCTCTCATCCAGCCAAAGAGGGAAAGTGGATGAAGGCTGAATAGGGCAATGAAGAATTCCTAGACAACATTCATATAATGAAGGAAATAGCTTAAACATGTTCAATTAAGAATGCATATTCATCACTGATTCAGAAGAAAACATAGAAAAGTTACAAGAATTGAGCACAGAGGGCATGAAAACTAGTTCTGATCTATTCCTTTTTCCTGCAACTTAGATTATGATATATAGATGGTACAGCTACGTATAAACTGATAAACAGAGGGAGGAAAGACTTATTGAACCGTGAGCAAGCACCAGAATTCCATACCAAGCTCTTTAGCCATTAAAAGCACAACCAGCCAGTTCAGATGCAAACCTTCCTGCAATCTTTGATTACATAAGTTCTTAATATTTACAGCGCAAATCTCAAATGAGAGATCAACCAAACAACCCACCACCCCTATTCCAATGTTCAAGGTTGTATTTATAGGCAAAATATCTACAAAAATAGATCTGATAGAAGATCTGAGGAAATAAATGCAATTAACCTAACTTCTCTTGCAAGTAATATAAAAATATATATTTGATGTTGCGCTGGGGGCAGCTGCTTCAAAAAATGAGGCTATTTGTCCTTTGTTGTTATGCACTGGCCATTCATCATAATTGTGCATTGATCTCTGCTCCACTGCTCTTGAGTGGCTTTGATGTGCATTAACTATGATCTGATAGCCTTAAGTGGCTTCACCGCTTTTTTTGACTTTGATGGAGGCTTTTAATGTCCATCTGCTTTGATATTGTTGATTTGATACTCTTTTCCACTTCGCTGATACTTTTTTAATTGAATCTGGGCTTTATCTTTCCTCTGATACTCTTTAACATTTGATTCGGGCTTCTCTTTCTCTGTTGATCCTCTTGATATGCTCGACACTGTCAAATCGCCCCTTTTTTTCCTTTTCAAGGCAAAAATAGCTGCTGCAAATTGAGGCTTTCCATTTTGGCCTTTTTTCCTTAGCGATGCGCGATTAGCGCTAAGCGTGCATCAAAAACTGCCTCAGATTTTCATTCCGGGCTTCCGAAGCATCGATTTCGCACTTTGCGCCCTTTTTCGGCGGGTGACATCAGTGGTATGGCGGATGACGTCAGCAATGGACCCGGTACGGCGGATGACGATAGCAGGGTGACGTGGTGCTTACGTCACGTAGGGGGAAGCAGTATCCGGTTTCATGGCGCACCGCTTTTGTGCACAGGTGGTTTGGGAGGACGGGGCTCCGCCACAGTCAAGAGGGTGACGCGTGGCGGGAGTACGATGGGAAAACCGCCCATCTCTCGGATGCTAACCATCGACAGGTTCGAAGGGGAAAAGACCTGCCCACCGTAGATCTAGGGCGCGGGCAATCGGACGGATGGCGGAACAGAGGAGGCAGCGGAAGGATAAGGGACAGGGCCCGCGGCGCCTTTTTTAATTATTTAATTTTGGCAGGGGGAAAAGTTTAGGAAAATGGGTTTTTCATGTAGGTTTGCGGGTTATGAGTGAGCGGGTCAAAAATTTAAATGGGGGAGTTTTGGATAAGGGCGAAACGTGGGCCCTGTAAGGTTAGGGTTGAGGGGGATGGTTGTTAGTGTGAGCAGATGTCAGACTAACTCCAGTTAGGAGGCGGATGGGTTAGTAGGAGCCCCAGATGGACTATTGCCTCCCGGTCTTAGAAGAATATGGCTATAGTGCCAAGGAAGGGATATTATTATTTATTGGGATTTTATATAGTTTTTTGTAGAATAGCGGGAGGGGAAATTATTTAGGGAGCTAGATAATAGGGTTAGATATTAATATGGAATGAAAAGGGAAATGGATGTATGCTAAGTTTATAGAATGGAAACTTAAGCATAGGGAAATGAATGGATTGTGTAAATATTAATTTTACACAAAAAATGTGGCTTCTTTTCATTGAGGAAAGTCAAAACTTGACTTGATATTTCACGCAAATGAGCTGAAAGCAGGACTTGTTGGGCAGATCCCAAGGTCCTCAAGGGGATGTTAGTAAATGATTTGGGAAATAAGAAGAAGGGGGAGTTAGAGATGCCTTGCCTGATCTGAACAAAATGAGAAATTGCCACAAAACTGTGATCTGGATGAATATAACACTTGAAAATATGAAATGGATCACATAGCTTGATTTCTGCAACCACAAAACTACTTACCCAGTCTACTTTACCTAGCATTTTTTCTTCTTTTGGTTTGGGTGCACTTGAGCTAGCCAACCCAACTTTTCAACTTTTTTCTTTTAACTGGCCTCCTATCTACATCTATACTTATTTCATCCAGGGGCTCAGATTAAGCTGTTGAGCACCCTTGCTTCTCTACCTATCTAAGAATCTACCAAGATTAAGCTGTTTGGACAGATAATGATTCTCTATATTCTACAACAGGAAATTGAAACCTAGGGAGACCAAGGTTAAGTTGTTTGGACCTCCCTTAACTATAAAATTATTCAAAAATGGAATAACTCATCAAAATTGGAATACAGCAGAGGCACTTAGGCTAGCACACTTTCATGGACACTTCTTTGGCCTCAGTAGCAAATATGGAACATTGCAGCCTGCAAAGTATGACATATTTGGCATGTAAAAATGTAGATCATGAAAGATGAATACCTGCTATGAGCAAGAGGCTAACAGAACCCACAGTGTATGGAAGACTATCTTCAAATCCAAGGAAGTCCTTTTTGAATGGTTGGTTATGCCCTTTGGTTTGAAAAATGCCCTTGCTACTTTTATGAGGCTAATGGATTACATCTTGCAACCCTTCACCACCTCATTCATGGTTGTTTATCTGGACAACATCATCATCTTCAGCAAGAGTTGGGAAGAAAACTTGCAACACATTCAGCAAGTCCTTCAAACCCTACAGCATCACAAATTGTCTTCCAACTTGGAGAAATGCACCTTTGGCATGATCTAGGTCCAATATCTGGGCTACATCATAGATGAGTGAGGTGTGCATATGGGTTTGACTAAGATCCAATTCATTCAGGATTGGCTAGCCCTGACCACTCTAATAGAGCTTCGCAGCTTTTTAGGCCTTGCAAATTTCTATCGAAGGTTTGTGTTGGGATTCTCCCATATCACTTGGCCTTTGAGTCAAATTACTAAGGGCAGAGAAAAAGCAAAGTTTTCTTGGTCCGAGTCCCAACTAAAGGTGTTCGTTGAGTTGAAGCGTCACCTCTTCTCTGCACCAGTACTCACATTGCCATATCTGCACCGGCGATTTAAAATTGAGACAGGAACCTTCGACTATGCTATTAGTGCAGTCCTCACCTAGCACGAGCATTCAATGGCCTATCATAGTGAGACACTCTACGATATAATTTGGAATTACCCAACCTATGATAAAGAGATGTATTCCATTGTGCAGTCTTGTTGGGAATGGAAGCATCATATTATGGGTAAGGAGACGGTCATCCACACCGATCACTAAACTCTTCAATTTATATAGACACAAGGGAAGTTGCAGAACAATCACCATAAAAAATGGTCCACATATATGCAACAATTCCACTTGAACATTAAATACAAAAAGAGAAGCACCAATCATGTTGCAGACTGCCTCAACTGGCCCCCAATTGCAGCACTAACTACTGTTATCAAATATTATGGCCACAAGACCTCTCGATGGCTGCAACTATATAAAAATGATCCAAATTTCACCTCCAATACCAGATGCTAGTGATGGCAAGCAAGTTCCTAATTTCCACCTCCATGACACATTATTATGCTACCTGGGCCACCTTTTCATCCCTTCAAGTGAGCGTGCTAAGCTTATTTGGAAGGTGCACTACATTCGGGTCGTAGAACACTTTGGTGTGGAGAAAATTGTGGTTGTACTACAAAAGTACTTTTATTAGCAAAAACTCTGATAGGATGTTGGGAAATATATCAGATCATGTACTTCTTGCACCATCACCAAGCTAATTATCAATAAGCAAGGATTGTACACTCTTATGCCTACTCCTAGCCGACCTTGGGAATCCATCTCCATGGACTAGAAGTATCACATCCCTTCTACTAAGTAAGGTAATGACTATGTATTTGTGATCATGGACATATTTTCTAAGATGGCTATATTGGCGGCCTGCAAGAAGAGTATCATAGCAGAGGACACTACCAAACTCTTCTTTAAAAGAGTGTGGGTATATTTTGGGATCCCGTAGACCATTATATCAGATCAGGATAATAAGTTCCTAAGCACATTCTGATCAAGCCTTTGGACACTATTGGACACCAAGGTCACCAAGTTGACTGCATTCCATCCCCATACTGATGACCAGACAGAGGTCGTCAACAGGGTGATAGTGCACATGCTTCACATGTAAAACTCCAAGAATCCACAAACATGGGATGAGATTCTTCACTATGTGTAGTACAATTATAAAAAAATCTCTCCATAGCTCAATTGGTCGCATTCCCTTTCAAGTGGGTCTAGGATTTAAACCATTGTGTCTGATTGACGTTGACATGCCTCATGTGACTACACAGACAAAATCCACACGTATTGTCTGAGGCTGATAAAGCAACCAGATTTATTGAATGCATCCATCACATCCACCAGCAGGTTTACGACATCTTGGAGTAGTCCAATTCCAAGTATAAGCAGTGACATGATCAACATCGAGTGCCACACAAGTTTCAGGTGGGCGACAAAGTTTGGTTGCATTTGCAGAAAGACGCCTTACCAGAGCCCATCGGAAGCTCATACCACTCCAATATGGGCCTTACACTTACCAAGGTTATGGGAGACACTTATTTTGAGCTCAACATTCCCCCATTTCTTGGTCTACATCCAGTGTTCAATGTGGATTGCATTCTGCCATACTTTCCACCATTATTGGACACATCAGACATTGTAGAACAACTCACACCAACAAAGATAAACCTAGACTACATGGAACAAGCCAAAACTGACTGGATCATGGACATGCAAATCAAGAATACTTGCTAGCTGAAGATCCAACTGTATTGGGTTGTCAAAGCTAGCCAACCCTTGCACCAAGGCAAGTTGCTCACTAAGGACCAAGTTCAGGAGAAGTTTCCCCATCTCATGGAGGCACTCAATGCAATGGGGTCCATTGCTTCCAAAGGGGGGGGGACTTATCCAGGTGGATATTAGTGTCCACCAGCCTATTCCACTTGGACCCCACCATTGTACCATTATTACTTTCAGTTTTCGTAATTCTAGAACAATTTACTATTTTTGGCAGTTTTTCGAGTCCTGAACTTTTGGAGCTGTTTTGAAGCCCTAAACGAAGTTTTTTTGGGAAAACAAGAAAACTTAAGTCTTTGTTTGACATTTGTAGTTGAAATTTATATTCTTCAAATAGATATTTCTAACGAGATATCGTGTGCGTCAAACAGAGATCATATATGAAAGTTACGACCTCAGGAAGTTGATGTGCCAATTTACCCCAAGGAGGGCCATAGTTTTAGTGCTTCATCTCCTAGGGTTAGGTTTTTTTATGTTTAGGGTTTTCCATTGTTTCTCAATAATAAATAGGCCTTCGAGCCTCATTGTAACATAGTTCAGAGGCATGTAGCCACCACATCTCTTCTCAAAGATAATCTACCATCGCTCGAGCTAGTTTATTTCCATTTTGTGTAAGCATATTTCAGTTCTTTGATATTAATGAAATGAAGTTTTATGTTGCTGCATCTATGTGTTTATGTTTATATCTATATTTTATTGTGTTCCTGCATAAGTCAGGATCATCTTGGAAGTTGATTCCTCTAATTTTTCCACTTTGAAAGCATCAAGATGGATGACAAATAATATAATGACGAATTCAGATCATGGAAGATTGATGAGGTTACTGGGATTGGGATCAAGGGGTTCTTCTGTTGAAAAGTGTGCAACAAGAAATGCTTGTTGAAAATGCAACAAGATGATGGAGCTTAGTGGAAAGGAGTCACCTTCACTAAGTGGTCCCGCAGGCAAGTTTTGGCGCAAAGTCTATTTTTAGACTATGTCTATTTTTAGACATATGGATCATGGTCTATGAGTTGCAGGTTGTTGTTTATGGATGATTGGTCAAGTTGGGAAAAATAGATGGACTTCTATTTTTTGGATCACAGCAGTGTGATCAGAGTCTATTTTTAGGCTGTCAGGTAAAAATAGAAATAGTCCAAATATTTTAGCCCTAGTAATATTTAGACTATAAAACTTTATCTTATTCTCCTGGAGCACTTCAGTTGGAGTACAGATGTGGCACATCAACTTCCTAAGGAATCACGGTGGTTACCTATGGGGTTGACTGAGCTATGCATGAGGACTTCAGATAGACTCAAGTGGTGAGTTCTGTGGAGTAGATTGAGTAGTTAATGGAGTTGTATTCAGTTTGACTTAGTTTGAAACTATTGTATTTTAGTCTAAACTTGGCATAACTAAGTGATGAGTTGTGTGAATTAGTTATTAATTAATTCACTAATTATTAACTCATAATGCAACTGAAGAATACATCAGTTAACTCAATGCATGGACAGTTCAGCGGAGACAAGTGTTAGAGGTAAGTGAAAGGGTGAGTTGTGACTATCAGATGTGCATGAGATTTGCACAATCAATGGGATTGAGTTATGCCAATGAGAATTGCGCAATGTGGGCCAATACCAAGGGAAATATAGCTTGTGCTCACGTGATTTCCAGTGTGGGTGATTCTCATGAGGTAAAAGACGAGTTTGGATTAGCCATTCTCATCTATTCTCATGCAGGTATTGTACAGTGGAGGCAGGGAAGCAGTAGAGGAGATTTGGACATCAGATCTGAGTTGTATTGTGTGTAACAGGTGGAGATAGTGATGGATAACTGTGAGGAGTATTCTAATATGTATTGTTACATGTTCTCAATCAATATAATATACAGATAGTTGGGGTTTTTAGCAAGATGCTTTCCCCGGGAAAATATTGTGTTGATATGTGTGATTGATGCTTCTATGTGCGCATGTTATTGTTTCTGCTTCTGTAAATTGATGATCAATGTAGAGGAGGTTATGCATTATGCATGTATTCCGCAATAGTGTATAATCAGGATAATCTCTATGAATATGTATCATATTATTCAAAATTTCTATATGGTATCAGAGCCAGGTTGATTTGTAGAAGAAGTTCTACATGATCTCAGTGCTATATTGATCATCAGATCTATTATTTAGAAAGTGTTTACATTTTATTTCTTTAGGCAGAGTTTGTGATCGAGCCAGGTAGCCTCTGGATTCAACCTTCTTTTGGAAGGTGAGATATCCGGTGAATGTCCATACAGTCGATCTCTGTACGAGAAATACTTTGTTTTAATGAATTTTAGATCAGAAGTGGTTGATTTTTGAGCTGGTGGAATGGTGCTCAAGGATAAAACTCAGAAACATTAAGTGTGAGAATGGAGACAGTATGCCCCAGTATCTCACGAAGTTCACCCAATGCCGGGATGAGCTGGGAAGTGTGGGGGTGACTATCGATGATGAGGATATGGTGAGTCTAGCATTCCTTGGCCTTCCTAAGAGCTAGCATAGCTACCGGACTCGGTGAATGGAAGGGAGAAATTGCCAGGATGGGAGAGACTTTGGTCGGATCCTGTGCAAGGAGGAGATCAAACGGAGCACCAGAGACAGTTCTTCATCTATGCATGATGAGGAGAACTGTGCCTTAGCGAGTAAGGTGAAGAAAGGGAAAGGGAAGGTTTCTCTTTCTGAATCCAGTTCTTCCAATGATGGGAAGAAGGTTGACAAGTCGAAGGTGAGATGCTTTCGTTGTCATGAGTTGGGCCATTATACTACTAATTGCCCAAAGAAGAAGTCCAAGAAGAGATCCGGGGAAGGATCTGAAGGTGAGGCACTTGCTTCAAAGTTTGAGTTGGATTTCACACTCTTCGCATGCATGGTTCATCCATGATGGGAAGTGGTTGGTTTCTTGACAGTGGAGCTTCTTTCCACATGATCGGTGACAAAAGTTTGTTAAGTACTTTGGAGGAGAAAGATCTCCAGATACTCATAGGGATGGGTAATTATGAGAAGTATAGTGTCTCAGGTGTAGGCACGGTTATTTTTCAGAGGGAGCATGGAGCTCTCCTTACCTTGACCGATGTCAAGTATGTACCAGGACTGAAGAGAAATCTGGTGTCGATCGTGATGCTGGAAGACAGAGGCTATGATGTAGTCTTCAGAGAGGGAAAGGTTTTCCTTAGACACATCATCACTAGACAGGTGAAGCAAATTGG
>APFE031583670.1:544-59601 GCA_000404065.3 Pinus taeda | reverse complement strand
GTCTATTTTTAGACATATGGATCATGGTCTATGAGTTGCAGGATGTTGTTTATGGATGATTGGTCATGTTGGGAAAAATAGATGGACTTCTATTTTTTGGATCACAGCAGTGTGATCAGAGTCTATTTTTAGACTTTCAAGTAAAAATAGAAACAGTCAAATATTAGTAGGCCTTAGTAATATTTAGACTATAAGCTTTATCTTATTCTCTTGGAGCACTTCAGTTGGAGCTACAGATGTGGCACATGCAAGTGCCTGAAGGAATCACGTGGTTACCTATGGGTTGACTGAGCTATTGCATGAAGGACTTCAGTTGGAACTCAAGTGGTTGAGTTCTGTGGAGTTAGATGAGCAGTTAATGGAGTTGTGTTCAGTTTGACTTAGTTGAACTAGTTGTATTTAGTCTAACTAGCCAATAGACTAAGTGATGAGTTGTGTGAATTAGTTATTAATTAATTAACTAATTATTAATTCATAATGCAATTGAAGAATACATCAGTTAACTCAGTGCATGGACAGTTCAGTGGAGACAAGTGTTAGAGGTAAGTGAAAGGGTGAGTTGTGACTATCAGATGTGCATGAGATTTGCACAATCAATGGGATTGAGTTATGCCAATGAGAATTGCGCAGTGTGGGCAAATACCAAGGGAAATATAGCTTGTGCTCACGTGATTTCCAGTGTGGGTGATTCTCATGAGGTAAAATACGAGTTTAGATCAGCCATTCTCATATATTCTCATGCAGGTATTGTGCAGTGGAGGCAGGCAAGTAGCAGAGGAGCTTTGAAGATCAGATCTGAGCTTTATTGTGTGTAACAGGTGGAGATAGTGCTGGATACTTGTGAGGAGTATTCTACTATGTATTGTTACATGTTCTCAATCAATATAATATACAGATAATTGGGGTTTTTAGCGAGATGCTTTCCCTGGGAAAATATTGTGTTGATATGTGTGATTGATGCTTCTATGTGCGCATGTTATTGTTTCTGATTCTGTAAATTGATGATCAACGTAGAGGAGGTTATGTATTATACATGTATTCCGCAATAGTGTATAATTGGGATAATCTCTGTGAATATGTGTCATATTATTCAAAATTTCTACATCTTCTGGCTGAGATTCAAATGATTCAATGACGTTGTTGGTAGGAAAAACCCTTGATGATCTAGCTAAACTTGAGGGTCCATTTCAGCTAGAGTGGGTTAATTTTCTCCTATCATCTTCAACTATTGACTCTGCAAAACACTCTTGATCCTTTCCAATGATTGAGACTAAAGTTTTGTGGTTTTGAGGAGGGGATACTATCAAAACAAATGATAGTGAGAATGACATTTCCTACCATGGAAGGGTTATCATCTAAATCCTGATATGACAGGCATATTGAGGTTGGCAAGGACACATTGACATCCATGTAGACATGTATGTGATCATAGGTTGTGTAATAGGCCTATTTGGTGGCTTCAACAAATTTTACAAAATGGATAATGGCATTGCCTATTCCTTCAAGGATCCTAATCCTAGTATTACTATGACAAGGAGTACAAGAGAACCCAAACTAGGGCATAAGTGAAGTTCTCTTTGTTTGGGTTGAATTTTTTCATCCAAGACCTGAGGTGGAGACCCATAGATAGGAAGAAGCACGACTCATTTTCAAATAAGGTATATCGATTTAGATGGTAATGAAAAATGGTAGAAAATAAACCCTTGGGGTCCAAACTTTAAATCAAAGGAACCCTTCGGTTTCCAATGCACATTGATCCAGCTAATGAGGTCTTTCTCCATGGGCCAACGACATAAGAAGCTACCAATAACAACATGACCTTTCTATATTGACAAATCTACTAACTCAATTAGCTTTGATTTCATACTTGGGAATTATCGCCACTTGTGGGATGCATTGTCTCGATATCCAATCCATTACATGTGGTTGGGAGAACTTGAGCTCAAGAATTTATCATTTCTGATTGGATTAAAAGCTATAAATTCAGTGATTGGCATGGTTTTTGACCAAGATTTGTTTTGAGGATGGGTATGACCAAATCGCTCAATTGCGTGATTAATTATCATGTCTTTAAAGGAAGGAGGGCCCTTCCCCCAAAAGGCACTGACATTGGGATCAACACTCCTATATTGAAAGGTGAATTCTGCAAAGCCTTAGATGAAGTTAAAAAACTCTAGTCCTTTATTTATTAACAGTTGTGATCTTTCAATTTCCTCTATTTTGTCCTTTTCCTTGACATCACTTTTGATATTTCATGGGAAAACACTCAAATCAAAAGCTTAGTATAAATGTTTTATGTCATGGTTATTTTATGGGCATATTTTCTGATCAATTTCGCCCAAAATCCAACCAAAAATTGTTGGAATTGCAAATTTGAGTTGTTGAGTTAGTATAATCTAAGTGCCCCAAAAAAAAATAGGATGTTGAATCCACTTTTTTCAAGGAAGAAAATCAACTACTTTTTTTTATAGTCAAAACAAAAATACATAGAGTATATGTCATAACATTCTAGTGATTGAAGGCCCATAAAAAGTCTCAAGCTTGTTTGTATATTTTCTTTTTACATATGCAGTCATATATTCACTTTGATTTTCTTAAAAACCAAACTAGTACAAGAGTTCCCTATGCAAGGATGGTTCATTCTCTGATTGTATATATCTGAGGAAAAGCTATCATATTGCTCCAAAAAAATGCATGAGTTATGCTGCTATAGTCCATGATATGCAATTTATAGAGTAGAGCATAAAGAGCATATACTCTTCCTTTTGTATAAGTAATTGTCCATGGATGTCTTGCCATGGATTGAAAAAAAATTCTGGAGGATGTCTCTTGCTCTTTTGTAACCTACCATGCTCCTTTGTCAATTTCGAGTCCTTTTTTGGAAGGAGATTGACTTTTTGGTTTTGGGACCTATAAATGTGAGCAAATGAGATGTGAGTGAAGGAAGTTCGTCTTGGTATTATATTTTGATATATTGGAAGCGGGTATAGTTCCCAAATCTTGAAGCACCATTCATCCAATCAATCGCCACCTTTGAATCACCATATATATGCATTGAAGGATTGTGAAGTAGCTCAACAAGTTGTAGAACAAACTGTAAAGCAAAAATTTCAGCGTAGTTGTGTAGTAGATCCAATGTTGCAAGAGAAGGAGTGATGATGTGAATATGATAAGTATATGATACCCCCTACACCACAATATATGGATTTTGTTGTGTAGCTCTGTCAAGAAAAGGTCTAGGGGAGATCCTTTTGTATTACCGCTTCTGGAGGAGTCAAAGAAAAGGACGTTATTGAACAAGAAGAGATGGAATCTTGTAGGGCTAAAATGTGAAGGGTAAGTCGAAGATATAATTAGCCTTGATTTTCAAAATTGACATGATTTCTTTCCAATCATATTCCCAACTTACAATCAATACCAAAGCTTTAAGTTGTGAATTGTGTCTTGCTAGAAAAAAGATTTATGGAAATTCTCAATGTTATCCCAAACCATAAGTAATCAAATCCTTCCTTGCCTTGTATTTCTTCCCAAACCACCTTTATTAAAAAGCAATGAATAAAAATATGTGGAATCAACTCAACTTCCTCAAAACAGAAAATACATCTCTTAAAACCATAGAAAGACCTTTGCCATACGTCTTAAATGAGGGCTTTTGTTCTTAAGCAACAACCACATTAAAAATTTTATCTTTAAAAAACAATGAAATTTCCAAAATTTTATCTCCAAAAAGATTGGAACATTGAATTTATTTATATTTTATGAACATATTTTACCTAATAAATAATTGCTATCTTACCAAAATTTGTATCATTAAATTTCGATTAAACTCCACCTAAATCAAATATTCACATAACCTTCCAAGCAATATATTACCAAAATTTGTATCATTAAATTTCGATTAAACTCCACCTAAATTAAATATTCACATAACCTTCCAAGGAATATATTCAAATTTTTTAAGGAATGAAAAATAACACGTTTTCTGGCTTCGAATGTTAACGGAACGTGGATCTTGTGCTCTTACTCATTGATCTAGATTATATAACCAAGAAAGTAGGTGTGTTTTTTTTCTTTCCCTTCTTTTAATATTTTAATATATAAATTAATTAAATTTTTAGGGTGGTTATTCCTTTTTGTGAAGGAGAAGTATGATTCTATCATTGACTTTACACTAGTTATATTTAACTATAAATATTTTTCTATTTTAATTATTAAGTTTATAACATTATTTATAACATTATGGTATTTTATTTTTATATCATTTTATTAGTGAAAATAATTGGAGTTAGGTTGTATAAAATTGAAAAAAAAAAAAAAAACTAATAAAAAAAGCCAAAATTAAAAGTCAAACAATTAAAGCAAAAAACATATAACTAATAGAAAAAGATAAAATTCATTGAATCGTTTTTTTAAGTGGAACTTTTAATTTTGTGGATTTTTTTTAACAACATTATATATATTAATACAAAATATATAAGGGTGGTTGGAGGGGAAGGGATTTTATTTAATCTCGATGGAACAACAGAGGTAAAATTCTCATGGGACCTACGAAGGAAATCTAACAACCAAGAATAGATGTATGGGCTCCTACAAGGTCTAAGCATTGCTAAAGAAAAAGATGTGGAAGATATTATTGTCTTAGGAGATTCCTTACTTACGATCAAGTATCTTAATAGTGAGAATAATATGAAAGACAATTCTCTTGCTTTGTTGCTTCAAAGAATTAGAGGTTTGGTGGTATTCTTTCATTCAAAGAGGTTCTATCACATACATAGAATCAACAATGTGGAAATTGATTTGCAAGTTAATAAGGTCTGCGCTTTGGAAGAAGCTAAGCTTGAAACTAATGACTACAATAGACTCTGTCGAATTCCCTAAATTGCCATATGACTCCTAGAGTTTGCCTTAGGCTCCTCCCTCATTGCATTATGGACTTAATAAGAAACATTATAAACTTCAACCCCCTCCCTTATATCGCAATCATTTTAACCAATCTATGTTTTGGTTCTATGTTAGCAGGGTTTCCTTTTACAATGTGTCAAATAGCGTGTGTCACTACCATGCTATGGTATTGTTCTTCACCTTGCATGCTCGGATTAACTGCATTATTATGCCCCAACCTTGGAAATGCCTTCCTCTCATAATAATGATGGATTTCTTTGGATGATCTATAAGGAAATTTAATGTTTTGAGGATGAAATTCATGTGGATTGAAAGGGGAAGCAATGTTAAATCAAGATGGCATCTTGCCTCAACTACAATCATGTTTGTGTTAGTTCCTCTGAGTGTGTCATCTCCTCAGTGGTCTGTGAATTTGGTTTTGGTTCAGTCTCTGGACTCAATTGTGGTGTTAAGGCTGCCAAACTTCTAGCAACTTTGCAAACAGTGCTGTTTCAAGTTACAATTACTTCTACTTTGGGTGACAAATTTGTTGTTCAAGCACTCAAGCTCATAGGAATTCCGGAGATCAGGTCTCGCTAGTTCAGAGGCCTCCCTGGTAAATCCTAGGCTTCCTTTTCCTATCGTCCTCAGTCTAGTTCAGGCTCCAATTCTGAAAGGT
Organism: Pinus taeda; assembly: GCA_000404065.3. Taxonomy (NCBI): domain Eukaryota; kingdom Viridiplantae; phylum Streptophyta; class Pinopsida; order Pinales; family Pinaceae; genus Pinus; species Pinus taeda. The sequence goes on along the minus strand of APFE031583670.1, from coordinate 54,041 downwards.
ACCTCTTTGTTTCCCATTTATAATTATGTTCTCTGCATTCAATTTGGCTTAGATATAAACTCCAGGGCTATAGACTCTTTTATGCACGTCCTATTGTGTTGTGTGTTCCTAACAGAGTTGGGACTTCTCCCAACTAACTTGGGACTCACTCCCACCCTCTCCCTCTACAGTGAAAGAACCATTGACACAAGTGACACTTACAATCATCAAGCACGCGAACCTCACTTCTCGCAAGACAAAGCAGGCCACTCTCTTGTGCTAACAAGCAAGAGTTGAGGCAAATCTTTAAGATAATGGAAACCGAGCCATCATATCAGATGGGACTCCCACACCAAATGGTGTGAGGTCCAGTTGGGACTTCATACCAAGTGATCCCCTAATGTTGGCGGGTCCAGCACCGTCAACATTTTGGCGCTAGAAGGAGGGCCAGATGACAAGTTGATCTCGTACATATAGGTTGAATCTATTACCCAATGAATAATACACACTTTGTGCTCCCAGGGTGTTTCTCTCATTTCTCCCTTAATCAATTATCAATCCTCGATGAGCTTCTCCATCACTTGTCCTTGTTAAAGTTTGATGGTGAGGACAGAACGTCCATAACCAAGCACATTTATGATTTTCTTCATTTCTGTGAATCTCATGAAATCGATAGTGATGAGCTTGTTTGCATACTCTTCTTCCTCACCCTTGAAGGTCATGCTAATTGGTGGTGTCATACCCTGCCACCTACTTTTGTCCATTCCCTTCTCACTTTCCTTAAGGAGCTCCATCAAGACTTTGATGAGTGTGACCACCAAGATATCTATGAAAGAATCTTGCATTTAAGAATGAAGCCTGGCGAATCAGTTGACGACTTTGCTACCCGCTTCCTTCACCTATGTCACGAAATTCCTGAACGGTTTGTGGACCTTGACTTCATGAGCCAAGAGCTGAAACGCTTGGTTCATGTCTCCCAAAACGGTGAACCTCCTAATTTTCCTTCTTCCTCAACTCTTGAAGATCATGAGACACCTCATGTATTGAAGAGGGTGCCCCCTCGCAACAACCGCAAATCTAAGAAATTTGCACAAAGGGTACCCCCTCGCAGTGGTTGCAAAGCTGATAAATCTACGCAGCATGTTCCCAACCCATCTGCTCGGCTATCTTCTACCCCAACGGAGGAAATTCCAGAATGGTTCAGAAATCCTATGGAAAAAACTCATCCCTCCATTCCATAAGAGGACATCACCATTCATAACCCAAGTCTTGAGTTTAATCTACATCTTTGTCATCCTCCATCATCTACAAGCCATGTCTCCTTTCACCATGACTCACTTGAGCAATCTACTTCATAAGATAGCTACGCGCACTCTCTTGATTCTCAAGCTATTGGCTCAAGTTACAGTCATGTGCAAGGCAGTCTCATCATACAAACAAAGGAGCAGGACAGTGAAGACATAATCAATTCCTCTCAAAACATTGAACCTCCATTCTTGATTGATTCTCGATCCACGAATCTTGGTGAAACATCATGCACAATTAGTTCTTTTGATCAACCTCCAATATTGGGCTGTCATCACTCCCACACTTTCGTATGTTGTGATGAACACCCAAGCACATCATATGATCTACTGTCATCTCATGTACACTCTAACTTAGATCTAGAATGTGCACCAACCAAAGTAGACATCCATATCTAAGCTTCCTCTGCACCTCACTTCCCTGTGTGTCCTATCATTCACAGTGCAATAACATGCGTCAGAGATATTCCATGTTCTCTTGCTTCTTCATCCCATGAGTTATCACCTCGATCGACACAAGGCAATGAGTTTGTCCATGATGAAAATAGTCTCAACACACAGGACTCTTCCCACTCGTCATCATCTTGTGTGTTGCATGAAGGAAGCTCGTCAAGGCAGCTTGTTGAAAATTTTGATGAAGCCTATGATAGAGATGGTTGTCATCTTGAGAGAAGTTTTGAAATTAGTAACAATAGCCATCTCCAGCCATGCATGATCTGGTTCACATCTTGAAATTCAATTTTTCAATTCTGGAAAGTTCCAAGATGTGCCAGGGAGTCGAGGCACTTCAACATCCATTGATGGTTATGTCAAGACCTTGCGACTCTGGTAAGCCCGCCAAACCAAATTGGATCTCATTTCTCACACACAATCTGTATATATACGTGGTTTCACTTGATGTGGATCCCCGTGTAAAGAATATTTACTATTATGGATGTGATATTTCAAAATTTCATATTTTCGCTAATGATCAAATCCACGAGTCCATTACAGCGTGTCTTTCTTCATGCACCTCTCTTACATCTAATTCATGTTTTGAGTGTCTGTCCCTCGTTCAATTATGGGACAACGAAGTTGAACATCTCAAAGACTATCTTTATCTGGTATCTTACTTATCGGATGTTCTCTCTCGTAATCAGCTCCTTGGTCTTTTTGCAAATTTCGCACATCAAATCTGCCCACTCATCACACCAGCAATCTCCCTGTGTGATGACAAGTGCACAACCTGTCGTACAAATCAAGTTACTCTCATTTCACCACACCCCAACTGGTTTCACACATTCACAGTGTTAGCATCCTTTCTACATTTCTGTGATTACCATTATGCCTGCACACATTTTCACCAGTTGCATGTGGGTATTCTATCATTTCTAGCAGATAGCGAACTTGGTTTCCTCATTCATAGTGTTCGCACGATTATTCAAAAAATTTCTTTGTTTGTGTCAAACTAGGAATCTGCCATCTCAATTGATTGATCTGATTTTTCTTCTACCTTGGGTAGTTGTCATGCAGTTTGTCATTTTCCCAACATTACATCCAATGACAATCGCTTCGCACACTATGACTTTCACTATGTAACATATTTATTCTTAGATTTCTATCAAACTAGTGAGGCACCTCGACCTTCGTTGATGGCTATGGCAGGCCCTCACTGTCTTGACATCACTGATGAGAATGACTAGATCTATCTATCCATATCATTTTCCCGCCGTGATTCCCTCTCTTGAATCAGGAATCCATCTTCTCAAAGATCAATAATATTTCAAGATGACCATCACAAACTTTATGATCCAATCACTAAATGGCTGGAACAATCTTACTTAGTGAGTCATGTTGCAGGTAACAAGCTTCAGTCCTTCCTCTCACTCGCTAAGAAACTTGGTGCAGAACAACACACACTCGCAAGAGGCCTCCGAGGTTTGTTGAAAATCGGTAGTCACGAAAGAGGTAAGCGTGTGTGTTGGGTGGTTGTGACACATTCTTCCACCCACATGCAAGACCTTCTCTCTCGTGTGCAAGTTTTTCAAGTTTTTTTCATTTTCTATTGCACACTATTTTTTATTTGCTTTAATCTCTCGTATCTTTGTGACTACAGGTCAGGTGCGCCTATGGTGGCTTCACTGGAAATTTCATTTCACGTAACCCTGACCTTTTAACATAGGAGTAGGAGTAGTGTTTGCTTTTTCACTTGTCTTTACTTTCTGGTTTTCATGTTTGTTTGCTTGCTAACTTGGTTGCTTTGCTTGCTGCTTGTTGTTTTCATCGTGTTTTCCTTGCTTACTATGTTTGTTTTTATTTGGTTTGTTTTGCTTACTATTTTTGTTTACATTTGTTTTGTTTTCTTAATACCTTACTATTTTTATTTGTAGAAATAAGTGTTGGAAACTACTATGTTTTGGCTTTTGAATAGAGTATGTGGCTGAGATTTGAAGAAACTTGTGACACTACAACACTTGGGCAGTCTTGTGTCTGTCTTCTCTGTGCTTGGTTATAACCTTCAGCCGATGAAGTCTCGATAGAAAATATGAGCAGATTGTAAGGGAAGTTTTGTTCCAACCATGAACCTGTGTCCACACTGGGAAGCCTCATGCCTGTACTCGACTTTCTGCTCTGTGTGTTCAAGCTCATCCAACTAGTATAAACAAAGAAGGGGAAAATCTAAACGAGAAAATCTATGTCAAAGGTCTTACATGCTTCTTTGAAAGAACAACCTCTTCTGCTCTCAATAAGTATGGCTCCCTCTTCCACCCCAAAAATAAATAAGTGCCAATGCATAGTCCTCTTTAAAAAATACAAAGGTGAAAGGAGAGAAAGGCTTCTTGCATAGAGAGGTGAAGCATGCAACTCCACTGGGGTATTGACCAGGCTCGCTGGAAGTGGAGCAATGCATGTGTTCCTGCGTGACTCTATCAGGGTACTATCTAGGCCTGCTGGCAACGGAGCAACACCAAAGATGAAAACTTATACTCTGGAAATCATCAACTCGCGAGCCAGACTACCCTTCCCCATTTCGAAACACTGTGATCAAGCTAAAATTTTGATTGTGTTTAACTGAGTTGGCAAAAGGTGAACCATGTATGTCCGTGGGATAAGTGGGGAATCTGGAGTAACCCGCAAAATGATTCAATACTCCCTGAAAGATCAAGGCCTTGTGCTAACAATGAACCAAAATAGAGAAGTTAGAGTTCTACTAGTGTGTCACCAAGTGTTGTAGTGGCTACAACCACCCTCCAAAATTTTGGCCTGCACCTAATTTCAGAGCCTCCCTTGAGAGTTTCACTTGATGACTACAAACACTCGGGCTCACCCCGTGAGTTTGTGTGACTCTTCGCACCCACCTTGCTTGATCATTTCACCCTAGTTTTTGCATGTTGATGTCAGAGTCATGCTTGGGACCATGTTTTGGTTATACTCAAAGTATTCGCTTCGTGTGTACTTGTTGTGTTCACTATGAAAAAACCTGTCGCACTCACACACGGAGCCACATTCACTGTCGCGCAAGTGTCATCACAATCGACCAAAGATCAATCACAAGTGTCGCGCTTGTCACTTACATGGTCAGTCAATCATGTTGAGCATGTGTGTCTAAATGGTTTGAGTCATCTCGTCAACAAGTCATGTAAGTGTGTGTTTGCAAGATCACGTATGCATCTTTCACTCATTCACTCACTTAGTCACTTTATTGAAGTTCTGACGACTGGATTCCCCTTTGATAGTCATACCATCACCCCACCATCAACTCAATCGACTGTTACCCAAAAGAGAAAAAGCACCAAGCAATCCATTTCAAGCTCCATTGTCCCCAAGCAAATCAATCAACCTTCATGCTAGTCAACTGGAGAGTTTGACCCAACAGCCACACTGGACTAACTCCCCTCAAAAATTGCACAGAGGTTGAAGAACTTGCCTACTCTTCTGACTGAGAAAATTGCACAAACAAGTCAGGCAGACACCCAGTGCCCATCCCTGTCTCCCTCAAAAAATTGTGGATTTTTTCCAGCCAACCCTCCTTATAGTCGACCGAATGCTCACCCAAAAAATTGTGCAGTTTTCATGAGCAATTCCTCTGTTGTCCAGCAGTCCACTCAGCTCAGAAACTGCGCAGAGGTGACCAGTAGGTGAGCCTCCCAGCATCAGTGTAGTTTTTCCCACCAATAGCTTCTGACAGCCGACTGATAGCTCCCTCCAAGAATTGTGCAGTTTGTTCTGCTAGTGACCTAGCAGCTAACTGTCAGTTCCCCTCAGGAATTGCGCAATTTTTGCTGCGAAGATCCTGTTGCCTGCTCGTTCCAGAAATTGTGCAGATTCTGCTTGCCCATCCTTTCTGCAACCTAGATTGTTCCTCTCAAAGACTACGCAGTTTTTGTTCTCCACCTAAGCAGACCCTGTGGATAGTCACTGTTAATCCTACTTTCCCATCTTCATCACCCAGTGCCTCCTACGTAGTTTTCATTAGTAGTACCTGGAGCCTCCATCCCGCCTTGCAACCTTTTCACCTCTCCCAGTCACCTGCATCTGAAATGATCATGCATTAGTAGACTATGAGGTTTATGGTTTTGATGTTGTCTCATCATGAGTGACTACAGACACAAGTACACAAACAAACATGGTGCGATGACAGATGGGATGAACAAAGGAAGCGCATGCAGAAGGATAGGTTCACTAATGGATGAATAGATGATGCATACAAAGAGATGTGTTCGTGAACATATGATCATGAAAAGATGTGCTCACGGATGGACAGACGAGCAAACATGTAAGATGTGTTCATGAACGAATGAATAGACGATCATGCACCTTTCGTGAACGAACCTGTCAAGCTTACCAACATACGAGCAAGGATCAATGTGTGAATGCAACATCAAGCAAACCAATGACCATCAAAGTCTCCACGGACTTTTCCATGTGGAGGTGAAGCTGTGACACACCATGTGGACATCCATAACCTAGCAGCACTGCAGCTCAACATGCACACTAGCAGCAGCACGAATGTACCAACCCTATCATATCGATTCATGTCATGAGTGATGTCATCCATATCTCTACTATGGGTCATACTATAAATCAATGTAATGTAACGTGGAAGTCCAAGGGACCCACTTGTTGTATGAAGAGTCATGTAAAGTCGAAAATTCATGGAAGTCAAACAATCATGAGGATAGTCGAACAGCCACAAGGGTCAGTTTCACCCTTGGCTATAAATACCCCCTCATTTTTACAAGCAAAGGGCTTTTCACCTCAGCTCCTTCCACATAGCCTTGAGAGTCTGTAATCTTTTCTTTGAGGATTAAGTAGTGGCTCCAATGCTCTGAACACAGGGTTAGTGATGTATGGTGTAATGATGTGGCTTGGAACTTTCGCTTAATTCAAAACCTTGCTAACAGGCCAGCACGTTTTCACACATGTATTTTAACTATTGTAAGGCTGCTCTTTAACACTTGTAATTCATGTTGCTTTAACCTGTGTTTAACACTTAAACTACTTCACTTGTTGCAATACACATATGTTAATGAAAATGTGTTGTATATGATGTTAATGTTGCCTTGCCCGTGTAGACTACTCTCCCGGACATCAGACCTTTCACATAAAACTTGCTATAACAACCGTTGTACTCACACGGACTAATCCAATGAGTGTTATACGTGTTATCATCCCTTGTGTGTTGCGACTGCCGCATTCGTGTGGACTGCTCCACCATAATATGTGTATGTCCTGTTGTGTTTTTTGTTCCTAGTAGAGTTGGGAGAATTGTGTTTTGTGTTCCTAGCAGAGTTGGGACTTCTCCCAACCGACCTAGGACTCACTCCCACCCTCTCCCTCTACAGTGAAAGTACCATTGACACAAGAGACACTTACAATCACTAGGCAAGTGAACCTCACTTCTCGCAAGACAAAGTAGACCACTCTCCTGTGCTGACAAGCAAGAGTTGAGGCAAATATTTAAGCTAATGGCAACTGGGCCATTGTACTGGATGGGACTCCCACACTAAACGGTGTGAGGTCTAGTTGGGACTTCATACTGGGGTGATCCCCTGATGTTTGTAGGTCCAGCAACGTCAACACATATATGAGATAATATGAATATGTTATGTTATAATAGTGTCATACCTCATTTAAAATTGATAATTGTTCACATGAACTTCTTCTAAATATTTAAAACTCCTTTTGGTTTTAGGATAGACGCTTAAGTCCTCCTTTACAAATTTTATGAGTAAATAATTTTTTCTTATTTTAGTAACCTTCTAAGAAATAAGGATCATTACTTGTGTACTTAGACATGTTAGGTTTAACTATTCACAAGCCTAGATCCATCTTAACTTTGGATCTACCAAGCCTTGAGAGGGATTAAATCTCTTTTCACTCTAAAAGAGGTCTGCAATTCAAGAGATCTGATCTCTCTCCGCTTGGTAGATCCAGAGTTAAGATGGATCTACGCTAGTTTAATTCCCCCCTTTAAATAGGCTATATTCCCCATAAATACCATGGGTCATTTTTATTTTTACTATTATTTAATTTTATAGAGTTATTTTTATTTTGTTATTTTATTTTTTAGTTTTTTTATTTAGTTTTGCTTTATTTAAAAAGTTTACATTACATTAATCTTTTTATTTAATTATTTATTTATTTATTTTTATGTAGTTTGACTTATCAAAATGTTAAACATTACATTACAACATCTCTACTATATTAGGTTTTTGGCGCAATTATGTATTTTCTAACTTTTTTCACACTGCCATACAACACTTACTAAAACACTTATTAAAATAACATTTATAGAAAATAAAAAGAATGAAAAATATACATTACTCTATAACATGCCATATTTATTAAAACATTTGTTAATATAATGTTTTATGAAAACAATGTTTTATGAAAATAAAAATAAGTAAGAATATAAATTTGCAATTGAATTTTATATGAAAATATGAAAATACATTACATTACAACATCTCTACTATATTAGGTTTTTGGCGCAATTATGTATTTTCTAACTTTTTTCACACTGCCATACAACACTTACTAAAACACTTATTAAAATAACATTTATAGAAAATAAAAAGAATGAAAAATATACATTACTCTATAACATGCCATATTTATTAAAACATTTGTTAATATAATGTTTTATGAAAACAATGTTTTATGAAAATAAAAATAAGTAAGAATATAAATTTGCAATTGAATTTTATATGAAAATATGAAAATAAACTTATAATATTATATAAATAATAAATATAAGTCAAACAATAAAGATAATCTATCATGTTTTCCATTAAAACACTTAACAATGTTAGTGTTTGAATTTAACTTGTAATATTACATAGCTAATAATTACAACTCAAATAATAAAAATGATATATCATGTCATGTTTTCCATTAAAACACTTAACAATGTTAGTGTTTGAATTTAACTTGTAAGATTATATAAATAATAATTATAAGTCAAATAATAAAAATGATATATCATGTTTTCTATTAAAACTATTAACAATGTTAGTGTTTGAATTTTATATGAGAGTATTAAAATAAACTTGTAATATTATATAAATAATAATTATAAGTCAAAAAAATTAAAAATGATATATCAGCGTTTTCCATTAAAACATTATCAATGTTAGTGTTTGAATTTATAGGGACGTATTAAAATAAATTTTAATATTATATAAATAATAATTATAAATCAAAACATAAAAATGATATATCATGTTTTCCATTAAAATTATTAACAATGTTAGCGTTTGAATGAAGTGGGATGTTATCAAATATATCTAAAAACTTGCATTTAAAGTAAATATTGGGATTAACGAGTTTTTTTTGTCATATGTGTGGGTTTATTATTCGTAATAAAATGTTTATTAATGATATTTAATACATAATATATAAATTATTTGATAGGTGTGTTTATTTTGAAATAAGATTTTCAAAATATTAATTTAATTATCAGTGGTTATTAAGTGGATGGTAAGGACTTAATTTTCATACAATATTTTAAAATATTCATAATAGTAATTATAAATCAAAGGTTGAGATTTATTTCAAAATTAGTTATGCCCTTAGTTTAATTAAATTGATTCATTAAAAAAATTGTCATATGAACATGATTTATGATTTTCTAGGTATGTGATACTAGTAACCCATAGTATTGTAACAAAGTCTATTTAGAGGTTAAGAATCTCCATAATAAAATGGGGATGGGTCTTCATGGTTAAGAATCTTGTTACATGCTTTTATAAATGTATATATGTATGTGATACTAGTAAGACATGGTATTGTAACAAAGCTTATTTAAAGGTTAAGAATCTCCGTGATAAAATGGGGATGGATCTTCATAGTTAAGAATCTTGTTACATGCTTTTATAAATGTATGTACGTTTAACTCATATATTAATTATTTGTATAATAATAATAATAATAATTTTATTATTATTATTTAAAATAAAGTTATAATTTGGTTTTTTAATGATTTGTTTTAATCTTGGCAATGTGAGATCTATCATTAGGTGAGTGTCTTGATCGTTATCATGGTTTACTATCCTTTTAATTCATATGGGTGCACAGGTGTGAAATGAAATCTTAATGAAGGGATATGCTACTGTGTCAGATAGCCTTCAACATCACATAAATAACAACCACGACATCTTAATGTAGGGATATGCTATGTGTCAGATAGCCTTCAACATCACATAAATAACAACTACAACTAAAACCAAACCATAACACATGACATCCAATCTATAGATGTCGTTAGTATAAAAGTGAGTGAGGATGCTATCATATCAATGATATAACTTACAACCCAAAGCTAGTGTCTTAGTAAATCTTTTAATGTGGGTAATGCCTTATAAATCATCTTTATCTCATAATGATTATGAATTTGGGAATACTTATAATACACATACCCAATGTAGATGTTAAGACACACATAATTTAGAAGAGGAATTTAACATGGAACAAATCCTAACATGGACATATCCCAAGTGAGATACCTTATTTGATAACAAATACAAACCAAAAACAATCCATCATGCATGATAACCAAATTTCCATTGATGTTTGAGTATCAAAGTGAGAGAGGATGTGATCACGTCAACTTGGGAACTCCATTCCAAAGCCAGTATCTAGGTTGGCAAAGGTCTCGGTAAGGGTAGTACTTTATAAACCATCTTTATGTCCTCATTATTATCCATGTTGCTTTATTCACAACTCATTAACCCAACAATGATGTTAATGCACATTCATAAAATTTTGAAGATGGGTATTAATGTAAAATGGAATCCTGACACAAGGATATACAATTGAAACAAGATACCCCATAACATAGTATAGACAACAATGACAAACTAAATATCATTAACAATGCATATTATTGAGACCACAATTGATGTTAGTACAAAAGTGAGGTTGGGTGTTATTGCAACAACTCAAGGACTTGCACCCTAAATCCAATCTCCAATTAGCTAAGCTTTTGGTTCAAGTAATGCCTCAAATAATCTCCATAACATAATTGTTACCTAGGTAGCATTATTCACTATAACACCCCCCTCCTAGGTCTACCCATATTACCCATGCCAATCAGGCTAAACATGAGAAGAGAGGCTACTATGATTAGATTTGACCTGCTATGTGACCATAAGGAAGTGGAATCGACAAAACAAGACCTTACAGACCTCCCCAGGTGCTTCAGGACCCCCAGGATCTAATCCACCACTCCAGGTGCCCATCCCCTGAGTTAACCTAGCATTTCAATAAATTAGACCCAAAGTCGCTCCCATGACAAGGCATGCATGCGAATGTAAAGCTATAATCGCTTACACAGTGCCTGCAAGGGAGAGACTGTAGTCTCTCTCAGCCAATTTTATGCTAGAGACTGTGAGATTTAAGCCACTTTTTCAGGGGTAGTCTCCAAACCAAAGACTAGAACTTGATGAGACTTTCCAAGACAATAAATTACACCAAGGCAAGCCTCTAACACAAAACTTAATCAAGGGCTTGACCTAAGCAAACCTAACTATAGTGAAGTAAAATTATAAGTGCAGACACAAACAAATTCCTCTAGCCTGATAATGGGTCTAACAACAACTGATACATTCTATGGAAGATTTCCTTAGGTTAGAACCAATTAAGAGGGCCTACCTCTTAGTACACTTATCACGTTTGATGATGTCCTTGCTTGCTCGCTCTAGCTATCTCTCACTTTCTTTTTCAAACACCTGAAACAAGTAAACAACAACAAACAACAACCATGATAATAGACAAATTGTAATTCAACCTACTTAAGAAGTCAAGAAACATTAAGCCATGAATATGTAAGATGACAAATCATGTTGGAAATCAATCGATAGTTGCATATATATTGAATCAAGAAGAGATTACAACCATTGTCTTGATGTTGTCGTTCTCCTCTGACAAAACCAGGTTCCCACACACTTCTGTTATCATTCCATGATGGCCTCAACAATATTTTAAGGCTCTTCTCTTTAGGCTTGACTCCAAACCAAATCACACTTCTCCCTTACACAACTAAAGGTCTACAACTATGAATAGCTTGCTATTTTATTCCAAACTTAATTAGCACTAACACACCAACATTAACCCTAGCTTATGCTTGGGAAAAAGGGAGGTTTATATAGCATGAATGGATGGGAGATGGATCCTCTTCTCATGGAAAAAGGTCTTATCCCTTGAGGTAGTTCTGTCATTATAGGGGAAAGGAGCCCAAAATGACATCCTCGAACCCATCCGGCCAAACCATTTATGAGACTTTTGTTACGAAGATTCTAGAGCTGGAAATTTTGGCTTTTTATTTAAAAAACTTTCCATAAGAGGACTGGCATGATTGAAACAAAGCTTAGTCACTCCAGTTAGCGCTAGGGACAGTGTTAATCCCTGCATATCGGCGTGAGGGGGAGAAGGGCCATTAGCACCAGCCTTGTAAACTGGGCACAACAGAAGTTTCAGGGGAAATGGTGCAAAAGGGAATTGATCTGCTCATGAAGAGGGACACAATGGGAGTTTCTTCATGATGGGAAAGCATGTAGGGTTCAATGTAGAGGCCCTCCAAGATCAAGGAATGGGGAGTTCAAGGATAGTAACAAAATGTTGTGTAACAGATGCCTCCTAAAGCGTGAATACGGAACTAGAGTGATGGATGAAACGCTTTATAAATCAGTGCGGGGAACCATATTCTACCATTGGAAAACCTGCAAGCAAGTACATATACATATACATAATTGAGAACTTTGTCAAATGATACATGAATCGTGGCATGGACACAACCATCCAGAGAATGATCATGTAAACGGATCCAAGTATGGGCGCAGCCATCCAAAAATGAGAAGGATCCCATATGATAGCTCATGGTATGGTCGCAGCCATCCATCTGAAAGAGACATGTATATTTACAAAACCATGTCACATCACTTTGCAACCTAGACATTTGTATTCTGGGCCTAGGGTCTTGCACTCCAACACGAACCGATCAAAGTAAAAATTCTAACATGTGAACAGATGTGTTGACGTCGAACATGCTAGAAAGTCGCTTGATTACCAGTCAATGATGTAAATTGTTAACAAGCGTGAGAGAAACCACCAATGACAATGGTCCTCAAGGTACTATCAACACAATACATGGAATGTGAATAGAGGAACTAAAGTTGAACACCTGTGAAATAACTCAATCGAAAGCCAATGATGTGGACTTGTCATCGAGTGTGAACTTGCCATTAGGGCATGAAAGTTCTAAGGTACTAGAAGGGAATCTCTCGGTCAACCTCCCGAATAATGAGCTGAAGTCAATGGGAAACGACCGTGTCGAAGGAGGGCCATAATGTTTCCCACATCATCGACACGAGACGAATGGATGAAAAATGATTTTGGATGATCCAGAGAATCAGAGGTAAGTGTAACTCCAGAAGGACAACTCTTGAACATATCGGCGACACAACTGGAAATTTGGAAGATTTTGGATCCATAGGATCGGTGGTCATGATGACGTGGCAGAGATCAAACAGAAGGCAAAAAATGAACAGCCCAACGCAGGAAGGTCAATAATACAAAGGAGGATATCCCAACCTGACACGAAGCAGAAAGTGTCATGTTCAAGAGTGAGTTGTCGACACGACTGATTAAATTTCCAAATTTTCCCCCACCATTTCTGGCAAGTACCCCAATTATTTTTAATCGCATGCTTGAAGGGGATAGCATATTCTTGCATTGTAAGTTCATCCCTCGGTCGAATCCGACCTAGTAAGTTTAACGAGCCCTAAGAAGGAGAAGTTCATGTTCGTCATGGTGACGAATCCAATGTCGTTTAATATTTTAACGAGTCCGAGAAAGGTGTAACTCAGTATCTTTTTCATGTTTGGAGAGTTTGAAAAAGACACGTAAAAGAAAAAATCCACATGGTCCCTTTTCATACATTTGTGTCTCTCGAGCCCGAAAAGGTAGAAAACAATACTTGAGAGAATCGCTTGACCATTTCTTTCAAGGAGTACCTTTTTCATAAAAGTGCCTCCCAGCCCAAAAAATGGGTAAACTTATACTGGGCGGAGGATGTTTCACAACTGTTAACGAGTTCGAAATGACAAGGGCTTGGCCATCTTTTCACTTTTAAAGGGTCGGAAAAGACTTGAAAGTGGACCCCCCATTTTATTCTCTTTTACGAGTCAAAAGGAAAGAAATACTCGGCAATCTTTTTCATATGAGCTTAACGAGTTGAGAAAAGAGTTTAAACATGACTCGTCATCATCGTCGATCATCCATCACCTGTCGCTGTTCAAAAAGGTAAAGTGTATTATCTAGTTTTTGAGGAAAAATAGGTTAACATATTTACAAAACCTAATATATTCATGAAAAATGAATAAAAAGGATCATTTTACCTTGCTATGAAGACTTTTTACTCACTTTTGCCCTAATTGTTCCGAAGTAGATTGCAGGAGATCTGGGAGGTCATTTGTCGAGCCGCCAGTTACAAGTAAGAGCCAAAGCCTTAAGCTCCATTTTCATGTCTTTTATTCCTATTTTTAACCATTTTTAGGTTTTTTGAGGGGGATTTTGTAAAAAAAAATGTTACCTCGGTCGGCGCGATTTCCAGGCATGGAATCGCACTAGCCAAGGGTGATTAACAAAACCTATCACGTCGTCAATGTAACTATTTTTAAAATAGGCGCGTCAGCATCAAGAATAGGGAAAAACCCTATTTCCTCACAAAATCACCGTTAAAACTTGAATTTTATGGGCCAAGCATGATTGTTGACTAAAATTAATGGCTTTTGCAAGAAATAATTGTCGAAAATGGTGGACTAGAAAGAAAAAGAACATGAGGATGTGGACACCCAGGTACTAAATGATCTAAATTGCCTGGAAGATTTGAGGGCTTGTGGGCTCCTCAAATTCTTTATCACGCCAGGGATGCGGGCCCAAACCGAGTTGCCTCGGTACCTGATTAATATTTGGGACATAAATCAGGAAATATTTGTCATTGGTGACCAGGAGTTGGAGTTGGAAACTTCATATATATATTTCATCACTGGATTGTCTAGAAGAGGGGAACCAGTCAACTTGTACGGGTCACGACCGATTGGGGCAAGCATATCTTCATTGCTTGTTGAACACTGCCCTAAGGCCCTGAAATCCAAGAGTGGGAAGATTGAGATTTCTAGTGTTCAGGATCTGACACTGAGAGTGCTTCTGTTGACCATCAACAGAGTGGAGGGGTCCCAGGCAGAACATGAGACCAACAAGCTGAAGTTTATGTATGCTATCGATTGTACAGCACCTACGATCTTCAACTAGGCAGAGGCCATGAAGATCAACATAAACTGCCAGCTGACCAAAGCTAAGGTAGGGAATCTGAAGCAATTTTGATTCAGATCTATGCTCGTGACCTTCTTCTTGGAACGGGTGCCACTGTTCTAGTATCAACTCACTAAGGTGCATCCTCCTATGCCACGCAATCCGCGAATGGCCCGCTTGAGTCATTTGATGTTCAGGATCACTGGGGATTAGCACATGTCGTACAGATATGCATTCTTTTCATGGCTATGACGATAGAAGATCATCATGGACGACTGGCCATACAGTGGCACCAACCTCCATGGAGATCTGGACATGCCCTTACCAGATGGAGAGGATTTTGACGATGAAGGTAAAAAATCAATCTTTTAGTTTTGAGATTTTTTAATTGTTTTTGGTATATATATTCTTATAAGATTTCTCTTGTTAATGCAGGAGTTGGACTAGAGCGGCATGCTAGGATGTCCCCAATAGCCAGGTGCATCCCCCGCCTAATTGATGTTGTCACTCCTTATCAGGAGGGCGGTGACAACTAGGAGGAGATCATAAGGAACCTTGAGGGCTTGATTCGTGGTATCCTGGAGTATGCTCAAGTAGGAGACATTCCTCGTCAGTACCAGAGACACACGGTGGGAGTCTCAGATCGAATCTGTCAATTGTTGACTCGTGTTGCACGAGCTGTATCATGCTACCGTGATCACCATGTTGATTAGTTCCTAGGTTCAACACTTACATTTTTTGAGGCCTGCGTGCCACAGATATATGAGGCCTGCGAGCCGCCGATGTTATTTTGGACACACATATTATTTTTGGGGTTCTGATGTATCAAACATTATCACCAAATATATATACATATGTTGTATTTCCTTGCTTACTATGGTACAAATGGTTTGTTTTATCTTTTCACATGTTTCGTAAATGTCTATCCAACACATAATTAGCTAATGCATCTGTCAATGTATTCATGCACCTAGGAATATGATGATATGTAATGTAATCAAAATGTCTTTCTTGTAGATGAATATGGAGATACATTCTCGATATTTGAGGGTTTCTTATGGAATATTG
The DNA here is from genome assembly GCA_000404065.3 of Pinus taeda. NCBI lineage: Eukaryota > Viridiplantae > Streptophyta > Pinopsida > Pinales > Pinaceae > Pinus > Pinus taeda. The sequence goes on along the minus strand of APFE031583670.1, from coordinate 37,896 downwards.
CCCGTTGAGTTGAAGGACAACAAATTGTGAATCTAGGTTGACAACCAACTCTCTAATGTCAAGAGAAATGGCTTCTGACAACAATTCGATGATCGCGCTATATTCAGCAATGTTGTTAGTTGTACGACCTAAATAGACACCTTGAAGGTCAATCAACTCACCATTAGGGTCATAAGTAGCACATGTCGCGGATGATAGGTTCTAGGTACTACGGCAAGCATCATCAGTGAAACCAATGTGAGGAGTCGCAGACATCTGCAAAGCAAGAAAAGTATCGTAAACAAAAAATATGTTTGAAAACTAACACACCAAACCACACCACACAAAAATGAATGACACACTATTGTACACAAGTAACCATGCAAGATGTCCTAAGCATAGTACTTTTTGAGAGAGTCCATGCCTGGAGTCGGGTAATCAATCTACACAGATGGACCCCTATTGCCATGATGAGTAAGCATCGACTCGGCCAAATAATAGAGTAGAACTCGTATAAGGCTCTGACCCCATGCCCCCTGGGCGAGGGAGGGTTACAAGTCAAATGACAACCCCATTGTAATAATGGGTAATCAATACAATCTCGAAGATGGAGAAAAATCTTGAATCCATGAAGGGATAAAGGTTCCCTTAGTTGACAGATCTTGATCATGTCAGGATAAATTGACACGTCAATAAGCAGTTGAGAAGAAAACTTCTCAAGACACATAGACATGATCGCCAGGCGAGGCAGGAACAAGGAACAATGATAAGGATTAGTCCAAGGTGGTTCCTTGAGAGACATGACTTCCATGATATCTTCATCAGCAAGGAAGGCCTTAGCTAAGGGATCAAATGAGTCTGAAGCGCCAAGCCATAGGGACTGAGAATATGTATCGAGAGAGGTCTTCAAAACTGGAGAATCAGAGGATGCGGAACTTGAAGCTGAAACAATTTCCTCGTAATTGACTTCAGCGGGACTAAGCGGCATAACCTCGTCCCAAGTATCAACAAGATCTGGTGAAGTATGACCCAAGGATCAAATTTAACTGAGACCATGTTGACAGAGGAAACTTGAGGAGGTGGGAGTAGAAAAATTCCCATCAAGGCAAAAGCTTTGAAAAGACCTACCCCCACACTCTCATAGGGAGCACTAGTGTGCTTGATGTATGGAACATTGCCATCCGAGGAGGAAGAGGCAAAGAAAGATAGTTGGTTGACAGTGATAGTCTTCCCTTGATGGGGAAAATGAATCACGCGAAATAGGGAGGAGGCTACAGCATGCATAGCATGGGTCCAGCTTCGGCCAAGTAGAAGGTTGTAATTAAGATTGGCGTCAACAATCTCCACCTCGAATTGCAATGTCTTTCCTTCTAGAGTAATGGCACGGTTAGGTAAGACATCAAAGGGTCGCGAATCACACCCATCGAAAGCTTCCAAGTTGTTCGGAGATTGGTTCAAAGCAGGAGAACCAATATCTTTCCAGCATGTGGTTGACATGATGTAGGTGGAAGCACTTTCATTGAGACAGTCCTGTGGATGGTCTTCTCAGTGATGATTACCTGAATGAGAAAGGCAATCTGATGAGGGAGGCATGGAACATGGTTCTCTAGATCAAAACATATCAAATTGGAATCAGTGGGATCGATACCCCCAATAGCTAATAGCAAAGATTTCCTCTATGATGGGCAGCTTTGGAGCACCTAGAGAGCTGACATAGCTGATGGCGCCTGAGCCAAATCCTCAACAATATTATAGTGTTGAGCAGCTCGGGCGTTAGGATTGTATGAGGATTTCCACAGGGTTGCCGTATAGCGGAATCAGGGTTGGGGCACTCGATATGAAGAGGGCCAGAACTCGAGGCAGAAGAAGAAGGGGTGCCTTGTTTCTCTTTCCCAGCTGCCAAAGCAAGAGTTTGATAATCTTTCGATCTAGTAGCCATGTTAATAGGCGTACTCATCATGAACACTTGAGATCTTGAGGAAGTAGATTGGGGTTGGTCTACCATTTGGGTCTTTTGAGACAGAAATGGCTCTTTGAGGACAGCGGAGGTCCCTTTGAGCAAGCGATTAACTTCAGATCGTCGGGGACAATCCTTAGTGTAGTGATCTTCCTCGTAAATGAGGCAGGGATACTTAAGTTTGCATTGTGAAGATTCACCAGTAGACGATTTGGTAGGACCCTATTTCGGGGCACCGACCTCACCGTTGCTTTTGCCTTTCTTCTTACCTTTCGAAGATTTGTCCACTGCGGTAGACTAGATAGTGTGGACCTCCGAGTTTTTACCAGGGCCAAGTGGATTCTGGGAAGAACTATTAGGAACAATATTTGAGACCAACTTCTGTTTGGAAGAAGATTTAGTAGGGGTATGGGATACTGAAGAAATAACTCCAATGATAGGAGGTACAACTTGTGACTTTGATGCCACGGGATCAGATGATGGTCATGGAGCATTGGGTAATAACTCGTACAAAGTGCTAGACTAAGAGTAAACTATATCTAAGTATGAGGCATGAGCAATGGATTGCTCATCAATAACGCATCCACCCATAGCTATATCACAAGCAATTGGGGCTACGAATGATTTAGTGAACCATTCAGTGAGAAACTGATCAACAATCTCAAATTTGATTAGGCAACATCTATGTCTCCATTCATGGATGTGATCGGAGATGTGTGTCGCAGTATCTTTCTTAAGCGATGTGGGCAAATAGGTGCCAGTTTCATAGTGAACCAGCAATGGAAAATGCGTGAGGAAAGCCATGGCTAAAGAGTTAAAGTCATGGTAAGTACTTCGAGGGAGCTCGATGTACCACTTGGTTGCAATGCTTGTGAGGGTTCTTTGGAAAAGACGGAGATGAATGGAATCGTCAACGTATGAGTTTGACAAGCACCAAAGGTGATATGTCATCACATGCACTTGAGGATCTTCTTTTACTTTCCCATCGAACTTTGGAAAATTGCTTGGTATCTTGGACGACACCGGAGGCCAGTATGGAAAATGAAGGATTGGATCATTCGTAAGACGAGATACATCTAGCAACTCGAGTGTGGCCGAGAATGGCAGTTGGGTGTTAAAAGGCATAGGGGGTCAGTAAGCGGGTTCGAACGGAGGAGCCTGTCCCTGGTAGTAAGGATTTTGACCCCACAGTGGGGGATTTTGGTCATATGGCATCTGATGCTGCCCCCATTGTGGGTTACCTTAACCATAGGGAGGATTTTGACCTTGAATACCTTGGAACTATCCGCCCATAGGTTGTTGATAAGGAACATATGGGTTAAAAGGTTGTTGAGCCTATTGACCTTGGACATATAGATATTGGACCTGTTGTCCTTGAACATACGGGTGATGAACCTGTTGTCCCTGAACAAGAGGATTTTGGACCTGATGTCCTTGGGCATAAGGTTGATAAACTTGTTTCCCTTTGACATAGGGATTATGTACCTGCTGCCCCTTGACCAAAAGGATTTTGAACCTGTTGACCTATGGCATTAGGGTTTTTGTACCTAATGCCCTTGGCCAAATGGGTTTTGACCTTGTTGACCTAGGACATTAGCATTTTGGGCCTGTTGCTACAAGACTTGACCTTGCCCTTGCCCTTGCCCTTGTCCTTGCAAGGGTTGACCCTGTTGATAGGTATACAAGGGTTGTTGCTGCCCAGGTTGGTTTTTTTGTTGCAAGGGTTGACCTTGCAGTTGCAAAATTTGTCCTTGGGGTTGCAGAGGTTGGCCCTACGAGGACATGGGCTGGGAGGTGTGCGGAGCATATTGCATCTGTTGCTGCATGGTTTGTTGCAACTATTGCAAGGGTTGACCTTGCGGTTGTTGTAGCTGACCTTGCTGCGGGATCATTTTCCCTAGTTGTTGCGTGGATAGCCCTTGCTGCAACAGAGGTTTCCCTTGTGGTAACAAAGATTTCCCTTGTTGTTGTAGAGGTTGTCCTTATTGTTGCAAGGGTACTTAAACAATGCCCAGAAAATTTCTGAACTAAATCTGGCCATAGCCACTTTGGAAGGTGGATGAGCCATACTGAATGTACTGCCTAGACATAAGAGTGTAAGGTTGATTAACCATTCCCCGAGAACCATATGGAATGTAAGGAGTCTACTATTGGACCTGAGCCTTATAGGGCTGCCGATACTAGACATTGCTCGATCCAGATGGACCAACGAGATTCTGAACCTGTTGGTACTAGACATTGCTTGATCTAGTAGGATCAATAGGGTTATGAATAACACGAGAAGAAGGTTGGTTCATACCAAGCATGTGAGCTTGTGAGCCACTCACATTGGTGGCACCTGACACCATAGAAACATTCAGGTTTTTCCCCACAGGTGATGGCATAGCTTGGCCATTGACTAGAGGGATAGAAGAATTGACAGAGACATTCATCGAAACTGCCGGTTGGGACTGACGAGTGATTGGGACTGATGATACAAGGGTGTGTGGAACAGTGGGTTGCATCGAGACTAAGGTCACAGCCTGTTGGGAAGTTGTGTTCACAATAAACGGACCTGAAGTAGGCATGGCAACTGACCCCCAAACAGGGTTATGGTAAAGTGATGAGGCACTAGGTGTGCCTGAAACCAACTGTGCCAAAGACACATAGTTAGGTGGAAAACTGGCAAGAATACCCCCTATATAGGGGAACCCTCAAGAGGAAAAGGTTGTTCTTCCTCCTCGACAATGTGTAGAGTAGAAACTTTTGACTCTTCCGGAGAGGTGACTGGAGCATCGCCTTTGGATTCCATATCTGGGAACAAACAATGATGAATGGCCAAAGAACTACGAGGGGATAGTTCCAAAGGAACACCCGGCTAGTCGTATGGACTGCAAGGACGCTGCGGTGATATCACAACAGGGTGAAATATAGAATTCGGAAGGTAGATAACCACTCCAAGCTGACCGTTAGTGGTCAGCGAGTTCTCAAGAGTTTGAACGGGATTGTCTGGAGATTCCGAGCCAAGATCAGCAGATGACCCAGTATCGAAAGTAGGTAGAGGATGGGATGACAAAGGTTGAATGCTCAGAACAATTCCGAGTTTAACTCCTTGGTCCTCAAGTGACTCTAGTAACTCAGGAAACAGCTCCTCAGACAATCTTTCAGACGGGGGAGAGGAAAAGGAACTAGGTGAACCAGATGGTTCAGCCATGATGACCTTGTCTTAGTCGACAAAAAAATAAACTTCAAGGCTTTAAAATGTTATTTTAAGGGAAACTCACGATTTGGTCTCAAAAAAGACTAACAGGGTGTGATACACAGCGTTTTGTCATTGTCCCTGTACTTCTCGTTCCTTGATCCTGGCGGACCTCTATAGTGAACCCCGCATGCTTTTCCCTCATGGAGAAACTCCCATTATGTCCCTCTTCATGAGAAGATCATTTCCCTTTTTCACCATTTCCCCTGAAACTGTTGTTTTTCCCAGTTTACAGCACCGACACTAATGACCTTTGTCTCCCCCACGTTGATGTGCAGAGATTAGCACTATTCCTCACACCGATCAGTGCGATTGAGCTGTGTTCCAGTCGTGTTGGTCCTGTTATGGAAATTTTTTTAAATTAGAGCGGAAGCTTCCAGCTCTAGAAGCTTCGTAACGAAAGTATGGTAAATGATTTAGCCAGATGGGGTCGAGGATGACAGTTTGGGCTCCTTTCCCTATAATTATGGAACTACCTCAAGGGATAATTCCTTCTCCCATCAGAAGAGGATCCATCTCCCATCCATATTTCCTATCTAAACCTCTCTTCTTCCCAAGCACAAGCTAGTTAGAGTGTTGGCTGAGTGTGAGTATACTATCTTGATTAGACAAGAAAGTTATTACTAGTTGTAGCCATCTAGTTGTGTGAGGGAGAAGTGTGTTTGGTTTGGAGTGAAGTCCAAAGGGAAGAACCTTTAAACTATTGTCATTTGAAGCCATCATGGAATACTAGCAGAAGTGCGTGGAAACCTAGTCTTATCAGAGGAAGACTGCGATGTCAAGACGAATGGTTGTAGTCTCTATTTGATATTAATATATGCAACTATCGATTGATTTCCTGCATGTTTTGTAATATTACATATTCGTGTCTTGATGCTTCTTGACTCATTAGGTAGGTTGAATTGCAATTTGTCTATTATTATGTTCATGTGTTGTTGTTTACTTGTTTCAGGAGCTTAAAGAAGGAAGCGAGAGATTGCTAAAGTGAGCAAGTGAGGACATCATCAAGCAAGATAAGCGACCAAGAAGTAGGCCCTCTTGATTGATTCTAATCTAAGGAAATCTTCCATAGAATGTATCTGTTGTGGCTAGACCCATTCTTGGGCTAGAGGAATTCATTCGTGTCCGCACTTATAATTTTACTTCACCGCAAATTGGCGACTCCACTGGGGAGATCTCATCTTTTGTTTGTTTTGGATTTCATGATTTCATGAGAACTTTGCTAGTTTCACATTTTCCCTTTGGTTTTGTTTCTTTTCTCATGCTTACTGGCCTAAGTCTAAAATCCATAGTAGCAGATCTGGTCCCTATTTTGAAATTATTTTTTAATTTTTCCTTAGTTCCCTCGGACAACGCGTTTAATTGGCTGATAGTCACGCCGACCAATGTGAATTGTGGAGGAACAGTCGCGCCTTCCCACCTCTGGTGCTTGTTGTCAGTTAGGCAGTCGTGTCGATCTCTGTGAGTGAAGATTAGGGCTAGACCGCAATCTTGGCCGGTGTGTTCTGCTCTTGTGCTTTTAACCTTGTGAGCCTATTTAGTTGTTTTCTCCATGATTAGGAAGCTAATTTTCATTTGGTTTTGCTTCCTTGTTTGCTTGTCATTTGTTGTCCCATTGATCGAGTCATTAAATGGCTAACGACACTAGGGCATCTAGCTATTCGCCCATTCAGCAGCTTGTGGACTCATCAAGTTCGGTTGTGGGCATTTTTGCTCCTTGCATTTGTTTTTGGTCCCTTTTATAACTTTAACCTCTTTTTGCACGAGTTTGAAAAGGTTTTGTTTACTAGTTTGAATGTCTTTTTCCAACATAGACTACCTTGTCAGTCTTGTGTTATTGATCTGAATGAACTTCTCTTTTCATGTTTTCATCTGCTTAAAGAGCTCATAGTCTCGAAAAAAAATTCATTGAAAAATTGTATGCGAAAAGTTTGTTTCGTTGCTTCATAAGAAAATATGAAATTCTAGCTTGTTGCATCATTATGATTTGCATCTCTTAAAAAACTAGAATTGCATTAGCATTTGAAAAAGGAAGAGAAATTTTTTCATTTCGAAAGGACTGATAGATAAGTGCTTGTCAGGAAATTAGGAATTGGAATGCATTTTTTTTTTAACTAAAACGAGTATTTTTATTTATGGATGGCCGAAGCCAGAGCAAGAATTACAATTCACTGTTTCTCTCATTGCCTTTCTCAGCTTTTTCTATTCCTCCTAGCCCTTTTAGGGAATGATTGCCATTTTCAATTCCCCTGCATTTATGCTGATCATGCTTTTTTCAAGAGTGCATCCTGCACTTGCTAACCTATCTGCTTCAGTGTTTAAATCTCTGAGGATATGAAAGAGTTGTGCTAATGGAAATTCCTTCATAATTCTATTTACTCTTGTTAACTGCTTGTTTAGGACTGGGTCTTTGAGGCCTTTCTTGTATGTTAGAGATCTTATCAGCAGTTCTGAATCTCCAAAAACTATAATTTCATCTGCGATTCCTTTTCTGGCCAGTTGACAAGCTTTTAATAGACTGAGTGCCTCTGCTTGATTGTTGGTTTTTAGCCCAAGTCCCCAACTGAATTCCTCTTTCCTCCCATTCTGAAAATAGATGACTCCCCCTGCTCCTGACCTGCCTGGATTTCCTTTCGAAGCTCCATCGAAGAATATTGTGCATTTACCTTGTGACTTCCACCACTTCTGAAAGTTGTCCAAGTTGTCTCTGAACTGCCAGTTTTCCTTGTGGATTGGGCGACTGATGGCTGGTGGAATTGGCATAGGTGAAAAGCCTTCCAGCCAAGCCTTTTCTTCATTTCTAAGGGTGCTTTCTTTGACGTTGGTTTGTCTCAGAGTTTCAAGAAGAAGATCCTTGGCCTGCTTTGCTACAGCTTCTGCAATGATTTCTTTTTTATTGAAGACAGATTCATTCCTAGATAGCCACAACTTCCAGCATACATATTTCGGAGCAGTATTCCACAGCTTGTGCCAGAGAGATTTTTCGTTGATGCTGTGGGGGTACCGAGTTTTCCAAGACAGAAACATTTCTGAGATCGAGCAGTGTGATGGTGGTCTCACATTCAGCCCTGTCAAGAAGCTGTTCCAAACTTTCTGTGCATACTCACAGTCAATAAACAAATGGACTGAGTTTCTGAAGCGTTCTTGCAGAGGGCACAACGATGCAGACCTGCAATGTTTCTTTTACACAGATTGTCTCCGGTCAAGATTTTATTGTGGAATAAAGTCCAGCTAAAGAAATTGATCTTGGGGATGCTGAAATTTTCCCAAATCTGTTTCCAAACTGATTCCGGATGCTGTGACTCCTTTTTTCCTTGCATTTGAAGATAGCCTTGTTTGACCGTGTACTCTCCTGTTTTTCCCCATCCCCATAAATCTTCTTCTTCCTTATGCACTGCAGTAAAATCTGTTATTTCCTCTATGAGAATTTTTTACTGTTCTTTTAAGTGATTTGGGATGTTTGGCAATGTCCAGCGCTGCCAGTTGCCTTTGTAGTCCCACTCTGCTATATCCTCAATTTTCCTTATTCCTTTAGAAATTAGCCAGGCTCTTAACTCTGTGATTTCGTTGATGGCTGAGAGAGGGGGATGATCCATAATTCGATCTTTCCATAGCAACGTATTTTTTCCGTTTCCTGGGATTTTTTATAAATGGTTTCTGAAGAATTCGACCCCTCTACAACAAAGCCTCCAGGCCTGCGTTCCTCTGGGGGAATGCGCAGGATTGAATGTTGAAATTGGTTGCATTTGCAAATATTTAAGGTTTAGAAGCTGACTGGTTGGGTGCGTTGGCTCTGTGATTATTTGCCACAGGAGTTTGCAGCCCAAAGCCAAATTTGCATGCTGGGGGTCGCGGATTTGAAGACCGCCTTCTGCTATGGGCCGCTTCATTGTTTCCCATTTGATGAGATGGAATCGATCTCTGTTTCCTTTCCCTCCGTTCCAAAGAAAGTTTTGAATAATGTTGGATATTTGGTCGGTGATTTGTTTTGGTGCTAACAGCAATGAGGCTTGGTATGTTGGCAAGGCGGAGAGCACGGAACGAATGAGGGTGAGTTTGCCACCTGTAGTGAGCCAAACTCCGCCCCACGCTGTTATCCTTTTTTTATATTTGGATATCACCTTCCCATAATTGATTTCGATTGGAGCCCCTCGTCAATGGTAAGCCGAGATAATTATTTTTTTCCCACAGAGCATATCCTTTGAACCCCAATACGTTGGCGATTCTGTCTGTAGCGTGTTGGTCAATGTTCCAACTGTACACTGCACTTTTCCTTTCGCTGACTAACGCACCGGTGATGCTACAGTACTGATGAAGGATGGTTTTGAAAGCATTTGCGATTCTCATGGATGCGCCCCCCAAAAGAATTGAATCATCAGCGAATAGCGCATGATTCACCGGAGCTATACCTTGAACAATCCTTATCCCAGGAATGGTTCCAAGTTGTTTTTCATGAGTTAGCTTCCGGCTTAGAGCATCAGCCATCAAAATGTAGAGAAAGGGCGAAAGAGGGCAGCCCTGCCTCAATCCCCTAGTGGCTTGAAAAAATTCAGTTGGTCTGCCATTCACCATTGGGGCGATCCAAATGTTTTCTGTACATGCCTTGATGAGATTTATAAAATCCTGTTTGAACCCGAAAGCCGCTAGAACCCTGAACAAAAAGGAACGATTTACATGGTGAAAGGCATTGCACATATCCAATTTAATAATCATACCTTGTTCTTTCCAAGTTAGACTGGAGTGGAGGGCTTCTTGGATCTGGATGACATTGTCCAGAATTTGTCTGCCTTTTACGAATCCTCCTTGTGCCTGAGAGATGAGCTTTGGGAGAAGAGGCTTGATTCTGTTGGCCAGCAGCTTGGCCACAATTTTATAAGATGAATTACAGAGAGAAATTGGCCTATATCTGTCAAAGGATCTTGGATTTATTTCCTTAGGAATTAAGGCGAGAAAGGTAGAGTTTATTCCTCCGCCCACTTTTGCCTTCCTTGGGATTCCTCTTATCATTCTGAATAGATCGTTTTTGATAATTTCCCAGCAAATTCTATAGAAGTGAACTGAGAACCCGTCGGGTCCTGGAGCTTTATCCGGTTCCATGGACCAGACTATGTTAGTTATCTCCTCTTCCATGACTGGGCTCAACAGAGAGTCATTTTCCTCCTCACTGACTAGGTTTGGGATAGTTGTGAGAAACTCCTCTGCGTCCTCTTCATTTCCATTTCTTTCCGCGCTTAAAATATTCTGATAATGAATGACAGCTGCTTCTTTGATTTGTGAAAATCCTTTATACACCTATCCGGTTATGCTAGTTATCTCTGCTATATGGTTGCGGGAAACTCGTGCCCTGCACTGTCTATGAAAGTATTTGGTGTTCCTATCTCCATATTTGAGCCACAAACTTCTGGACTTTAGGCGCCAATATTCTTCTTCAGTTCTAAAAGCACAGTATGCATTCCTTTGGGCAGAATTTTCGATGTCTAAATCTGTGGGAGAGGGATCTTTCTCCTCCATTTCGAGTTGGACTCTTTCCAAATGAAGAACTGCTTCCTTCCTCTGGTTAGTTGGGGTTTGCATAGATTTTTTTATCCAGTCTTTAAGGGCTTTTTTTGTATTTTTTATTTTTTGTTCCTACACATAACTTGGGGATCCGTGGACGGCTATCCTCCATACTGATTGAACTGTTTCGTAGAATCTGTCTTTACCTGCCCAGAGAGGGCTAAAGCGGAAAGGAAGAGGGTCGAGGTCTTCTTCTTCTTTTATACATAGATGGATTGGATTGTGGTCCGATGTAAGCTTGGGGAGGATCTTGGAAAAAACCATTCTGTTGTCCAGCATTAATGTGCTACTGATAAGAAATCTGTCCAACCTAGCTGAGATTTGATTTTCTCCTGTTCTGTTATTGGACCAGGTGAATTTGCCTTTTATGGGTTTGAAATCAACTAAGTCCCACTGTAAAATCAGATTTCCCACAGTGTTGATGAAGGAGTCCCTAGAATAAATCCCTCCTCCTTTTTCTTTGGGATCTAGGATGATGTTCAGATCACCTCCAATGACTATATTTGTTGGATTGATCTGTTCTATATAATCCATGAGTGTCCTCCAACACTCTCTCTTTTCTTCATAATGGAAAGGAACATACAAGTTAAAAAGAGCTAAGGAGAGTTTGCTTACTGTGTGGCATAGTTCTGTGTGGATCTAATGTTGGGTCTCTGTGGATCGTTCCAAAGTGAATGAGTTTTTTGACCAAAACGTGCCTATTCCGCCAGCTGAACCCCTTGCGCTGACAGTTTTTCCTGAGTCATATTTCCATTTCAACGTGCTGATGTTTAGAAGGGCTTCCCCTTCTATATTGGTCTCCTAGAGCATAAGGATGTCTGCGGTTTCCATCTTCAGTAAGTCTTTGATAGCCTCTGCTTTATTGGGATTACCCAGTCCCCTACAGTTCCAGGAGACCAGCTGCATCATTTACCGCTTGATGAGGGAGGGCCTCCTAGCTTGGACGCCCTTGGTCTTGTATTTCTCTCGATAGTCATTTCTATGGAGGCTTGACTGCCTAGGGTTTTCTGCCTTTCTGATTCTTCTTCCCTGGTTTCCCTGTTTGTTCTTCTTCCCACTTTTTATAGTGGCCTTTCAAGTATTTCTTCATCAGATGAACCAACGTATTCTTGGTTCTTCTTCTTTTATTTTATGATATCTGCATAAGAAGGAGAAGGAGTGTTGTTGGGATTCGGTTTTGGAGTATTACCTGGCTCTTGGGTGTCCTCGTTGTTCTTCTGTGGTGGATCTTCCTGTTCGGCCTCTGGCGGATCTTCCGGTGGGGTGAGGGATTCAAAGGGATTTTTGTCTCCAACACTGCTTTCATCTTCTCTGCTTCCACTGTTTTGATTGTTTGTGTCTTCATGCCCTGATTTGTTCCCTGTCTCTTTTGCTTTGTTTTTATTGTTCTGCCTGCTGCTTGCTGTTCTCTTTTCTTGTTTCCACTGATCGCCTTTTTCTTTTTCTGTTGTTTCCTCTTTTTTTTTGCAATATCTTACAAAATGCCTGTATTCATGACAATGCCGACATTTAAAAGGCAACTGTTCATAGTCTAGTTCTTGAATGTGCGACCAGTCTGCCACTGTAAGTTTGATGGCTTCAAGGAGCCCGACCTCTAGATCAACTTCCACGCAGATGCAGGCGCAAGAAAACTGGTCCTTCCTCGGAGCCTGATCTATATATCTGCCTAGGGCATTGCCAATGGATTTCAACGAACTCTGACTCCAGCAATGAAGAGGGAGATGTGGGAGGCGCACCCAAACTGGAACCGCTGTGGGAACATCTTGAGCAGGATCAAAATCTGGGTGCCATTTGTTCAAGTATAACCCTCGAGGGCCCATAAAAAAAGGTTCGTTTCTGAAGATCAAGATTTGATCTTCTTCGTTGTCGAACATGAATACGAAGAACCCTTTGCCTATGAAATGACTTTTTATACCTTCCTTGACCAGCGGGATCCAGTTTCGGTTGACCCATTCATCTACTGCCTTCGGGGATGGCCATAGCCCTGTGAACTAGCCAATGAGACCCCTTTCAGCAAGGTTTAACGTTGTTCTGCATGCTTCTTCTGCCGGAAGGGACACCGAGGGGATGTTGTCCATCTTTTTTACAAACTTTTGTTGTGAGAGCGAGATCGGTCGCTTTTCAGATGCAGCGACCAAGGCTCAGAAGGCATCTAGGTCTGAAGGCAGGGGATCACCTTCATTCGCCATTCAGTAAAATCTGGGATCAGGGCAGGAGCCCCATGCACCTAGTCTGATCGATCCCCCGAAGTCCTATTCTGAGCGGATCCTAATCCACTTTCCTGAGATCAGCAATCGCACTGACCGCGCCCAGATCTGCAGGGGCCGAATCCGGTGGGAGCAGGGCAGTCACGGAGTGCACGCGCAAGGGAAGTTGCAAAAAAAATAAAAAAAATTGGAATGCATTTTTCATTAGTTTATTTTTTGAAAAATTGTAATGAAAGATCATTTCGTTTTCAGTTGCTTAATTGTTTCCATTTTATTGAGTAGTTTCTACCCTCTCTAGTGTAAGCATTTCATCGAGTTGAAAGTGTCTTGTCCCATTTAGTTGCATTTTAGGTTTTTCGAGTAGCATCGCTAAGACCTGAAAACTAAAACTTAACTCAAGATCAACTCTAAAATGAATTCATTAACCTAAGGCGCATTTGACATTAACGATCATATATAGAAGGTCTAGGCTAGAGACGTGTTCCGACGTCTATTAACCTAGCATGTGTCGTTAGCTTCGGCATTAGACAAGGCTAGCACAGATTTGTGCTCCTCGTACGGACATTAAATGATTGACATGTTATACTTTTATGTTTTTTCTATTTGAATAAGTTTTTGCAAATTAGCTATGGAACATAGCCTATTCTGCAACTAACTATGTGTTCAATAGCTACATCCATGGTTTAATAGGTTACAGGTGTCAAAAGAAGAAACCAGCTACATGGGCATCTCTGGAATCGTCTCGACATGGATCCTATCCTAGTCACCCAGCCTAGATCAATAAAAAAGCTAATAAATCCAACAATTTTGTTGAAGCATTAACTTGGATCAACCACCTGTGTCAACAATCCTGTGCAACCACCTTGTTCGAATTCAAGTCACCTATAGCTGATCAAACATTTATGCAAACTAGTTGTAATACGTGTAGACCACCTGTAGCTAATTTTCCTCAAAAGATAGTTATGAATATTTTCTTTTAAATACCAGTTGAAAAGAAACGAAAGGAGTTCGAAGTTTTTGACGTATTAAGTTTAAACTTATTAGCTCTATAATTTTGGACTTTTGTTCCTGTTTTATAATACAAAGCCATGTGTTGACTGATGATCAATTGAAGGAGCATTTTGAATTAAGTTAGCAGCTCAACCAAGTCAGTTACAGAGGGCCCTTGCGCTGAAGGATGTTTTCTTTTCATTTGTTTTCTTCTTTCTGTTCAGTTTTAATTTCATCATTTGCTTTTAGCAGTGTTTGTAACTTAGGTTGATTTCTTGTAGTTTGATTTCTTTTATTTTTAATCAATAGCATAATGTTAGAATTCAATTGTGCAGTCTTGTTTCTCCAATCCATTTCATAAATGAAACGACTTTGTTTCTAAACAAAGTAAGATTGAAAGTAATGAGGATGCATTGTTGACTAGTTTACTCATTGTTTTTATTATTTATTTCTTAGTTCAGGTTGTCAATGCACTGTATTAATGAATGTTTTTGGTCACCATTTCAAGATGATATCCATCCTAAACTAAATGGTTAAACATTCACTTTACATCAGGGTTGAAACCAATCAGTTACCTTCAAAATGTTTTTATTTAGTTTTTTTCTAGATCATGAAGTACAGAAGTTGCTTGAATTCCATCTCAAGGAGGTTATATTTCAAAATTGAAGGTTAGAGTAAGTAGAAATACCTCAGTTGATTTCATTCTCTGTATTTATTTCAACATGACTTATAACTTTACCTTCCAGTTTTAAGAATTATTCATGAATTAGGATTAGATGAGAAGATAGGACAGATTCTCTATTTTTCCTTCTTTTAACTTAGATTTTGACTAAAGTTTAAGCTCTTGGTTCACTTTTAGGAAGTTTAGATTCAGTTTCTCATAGTTCAAATTGTACATCATTAGGAATCAAAGAACAGAAACCCCCAAAACAATATAAAATACAAAACAATGAAGTAAGAAGGGTTAACTAAGCACATACAGTGCACTACACTTCATCAGCTTACAAACCTCGGTTGATAATTTATGCAAAGCAATTTAGGACACTAAATTGGCTAAACATTTTGTCCCTGTTGCCGGGGAAGTGTAACTTGGTAACCTTATCTATTACATTAAAAAAAAAATGATATGCATAGAGAAAGAGACTCTAAGGGTAGATTTATAGCTGGAGGCAGGAGTTCAATTCCTACAACACCACCTACTCCACCAAGAACAAGAAGAGATACACCTCCATCTCATGCTCATACTCCCAGCCATAGAACTCATGAAATTGCAGGGTCAGAAATCCAATCAAAAGAATCTCCTACTTCACCTACCAAGGCAGTCCTAGAGGAGAAAAATCTTAGGTCCCCAACAATAGGAGTAGCCTTTTTCACATCCATAGGGGAGCACATTTTAGTTGAAGAATTAGGAATACCTAGTGAGGAAGAAGAAGTAGAACCTCTCTCCCATATCCCATTAATAGAAGAACCAGAGGAAGAGAAAGTAACCTTGCAGGTTGAACCTTATACTGACTCTGAAGAAACTATAATGGTAGAAGAAGGAGAGGATGGAAAATTCACAATGTTTGGAGGAGGAGGTAGAGGAAGAGGTAGAGGAAATAATGGAGGAGGCAGAGGAAAAAGGGAAATAGATAATTCTTTTGGATTCCCTATAGTGGATGAAGAAACAAATGCCACAATGAAAAATATCTCACCTTCTTTCAAATTTCCATGGGTTAAAAAGTGAGGATCCTGAAACATTTTTATTTGAGTTTGAAGTCTTGTGCAGAACCTATGATTATCTAGAAGACTCTAAAAAAAAATTGTTCCCTTCAACACTGAAAGGAGCTGTTTTGAAGTGGTTCATGGGGTTAGTTACTCAGTCCATTAGAACATGGAATGACATGAAGAAAGAGTTTTTGGATAGGTATTTCGATTATTGCATGCCTACCAATCACAAAGATGAAGTGTTCAAAATGATGCAAAGAGAGGATGAAAAATTAGAGGATTTGATTGAGAGGTTCAACTATAATTTGAAAAGAGAAAAGATGGAAAATTTAGATGAAGATACCTTAAAAGCTCTTTTATTGAAAGCCATTAGATATGAGTGGATAGATATCCTTAACATGATGGGGAAGGGAGATATCTCTCAATTTCCATTAAATGACATAGGAGAATTATGTGTTCATCTCTCAAGAGGGAAATCCAAAATTAGGAAAGGTCCAAGAGATCCTTCTCTTGTTAGAGTAAATAAATCTACAAATGGATCAATGAGTAGGGCAGAAATTGGTAATATGCTTGATGAATTCAAAATAGATATTCTAGGAAGTATTAGTGAGCAAATAGACACCCTTAAGTTGCAAAACAAGCAAAAACCGAGGCTGAAGCTTCAGTTATTTACTGTCCAAAATGCAGAAACAAACATGCTCTAAGAGAATGCCCTTTGGATACAAAAATTATAGAGACTTGTATGATTTGCTCAGAGAATCATGAGACCAAGGGTTGTCCTTTTATTCCAGGTATTAAGGCTATTTTTCAAGAAGAAACGGTTCCAAATTCAGCAGAACCTCTTTGCTTTATCTCTAGAAAACCTTGGTAGGGGCCACAAAATCATGGATTTAACAATGAAATGTATCCTCAGCCCCCACCAAATTGGAATCCTTGGCAGGAACCTTGGCCTCAACCTCAATCTCAATCTCAACCTCGGGCTCAAGGAGTAAAAAATCCTTATGGGATAATTTCTCAATATTATCAATATCCTCCATGATATCAGAATTATCCTCCCCCACACATTCCACAACAAAATCAGCAGCCACAACTTCAAAATCAGAACGCTCAACTTTCATTACCAATTCCACAACAAAACCAAAATCCTCAACTCTTGCTGCCATTTCAGTAGAGACCAAATCAACTACTTGCCCAACCATTACCAAACCCCAACAATTAAAATCCTCAGAATACTTACATGGTGGAAGGACAACAAATTCCAACTTATATGATCACTCCTCTAGATCTCAATGATGTTCAACTAAGATCTGGTAGGATATTAGAAAAGGAAAGGCCTTCTGTAGTTATTCAAGAACAAGACAATTCTGAGGAAGATTCTCTACAGCCCAATAAAATTTTCGAGGGGACATCTCTCTGAAACCAAAATACTGAAAATGAAAAATAGAAAGAACCAATGAACCCAACTCCTATCATTGAGCAACTAGTATCTACCTCTGCACCTCCTTTTCCTAAAAGATTACAAGTTGATAGAGGAGTAGAAAAGCATATCATGTTGCCTAATTATGATTTTCTAGATGAATTAAAAAATGTCTCTATCAAAATCCCTTTGTTACAAGCCATTAAGGAGATTCCAATCCTGGCTAAAACAATAAAGGAGTTAAGCATAAAGAAACCAGGAAGAAAAGCAAAAGAAACAAAAAGAATTCACTTGGTAGGAAAAATAGCAGATATAATGATGGGAAAAATTGCCATACAAAAATATGTAGATCCAGGAAGTCCAATTGTGAAAACACATATCAATGGAGTTGAAATTCCAAATACATTAATTGATTTAGGGGTAGCAATAAACAGCATGAGCAAACAAACTATAGAACAGATCAAGCTTCCTAATCTTCTTTACACACCTACATTACTGCAATTAGTGGATAGATCTGTAATCAAACCAGATGGAGTGTTAGAAGATATTTAAGTATCCTTAGATTCTTGGGAATATCCTATTGATTTTATGATCTTAACCCCCAAGAACAATCTAGGAGGACATCCACTCATATTAGGAAGACCTTGGCTGGCCACAGCTGATGCTTTCATTAGCTGTAGATCTGGTGATATGTATATTTCTTATGGGAATTAAACAAGAAATTCACTCTATATCCTTCAGCAAGAACAATCATAGAAATAGATGAAAAAGAATGGGTTGATGATGAAAATGACATTCAGCCTCTCTTTACTATTTCAGATATTAGTGAAGATAGTCAAATCTTAAATACAATGGAAAATTTTGAATCATCTCCAAAATATGAACATGATCAATTTCAAGAAAAATACAGTATTGAATATTTGTCATCTAGGCAGATGTCTCTTTATTCTATGGAAGAATTTGGTAGCTCTACAATTGAAATATTTCCAGGGAGAACATTGAACATAAACAATATCTTGGAGAAAGTACAACAGGAAAAACTAATCATGACATTACAACAACATTCTGTTGCATATGCATGGGAATATACTGACATGAAAGGAAATAGTCCTAAGACTTGTATACATCACATCTACATTTAGGAAAATTGTAGAACTATTAGACAACCTCAAAGAAGGATGAATCCAAATCTTAGGGAAATTGTGAAAGAAAAGTTGCAAAAACTGCTAAATGTAAACTTCATTTACCCAATTTTAGACAGCCAATGGGTTTCCCCTTTAGTGATTGTGCCTAAAAATAATGGTAAATGGAGGGTGTGCATTGATTACCAAGAATTGAATAAAGCTATCCCTAAAGATCATTTTATTTTTCCCTTTATAGATCAAGTGTTAGATACATTAGCAGGTAAGAAGTATTTCTCATTCTTGGATGGTTTTAGTGGTTATAATCAAATTCAGGTGGCACCTAGAGATCAAGATAAAACCACATTTACTTGTCCATGGGGAACCTATGCTTATCGAGTACTTCATTTTTGGTTATGTAATGCACTTGCAACATTCCAAAGAGTAGTACTAGGAATTTTTTCTGATCTAATACATGATTGTGTAGAGGTATATATGGATGACTTTACAGTCTATGGGAATACATTTGAAGAAGCATTGGGAAATTTGGAAAAAGTTCTTAAAAGATGTAAGGAAGCAAACCTTTCACTAATCCATGAAAAATGTTTTATGATGTTTACAAAAGGTATTGTTTTAGGGCATCACATTTCAGGAGATGGGATTAAAGTTGATAAATCTAAAGTTGAAGTCATCTCTAAATTATCAATTCCAAATTGCCAAAAGGATGTTCAAAGTTTTCTAGGATTTACAAGATACTATAGACGATTTATAGAAAATTTCACTAAAATAGAATCCCCACTCTTCAAATTACTCACCAAGGATTGTGAATTCAATTGGAATCCTGACTGCCAGTTAGCATTTGAGACTTTATAAACACCCATCTTGAGAGGTCCAAATTGGAAACTACCTTTTCACATTTCAACATATGCTTTAGATACAGCTCTGGGAACTATATTAGGACAAAAAGACTTGATTCCCTATGCCATCTACTATATGAGTAAGAATTTGACTCCCACTGAGTTGAACTATATTGTAACTGAAAAGGAATTTTTAGTTGTTGTTCATGCAATCAACAAGTTCAAACATTATATAATAGGCTATGAAACCTTTATTCATACAAATAACTCTACAATTAGATACTTAATGAATAAACCTATTACTAATGACAGAGTTACAAGATGGCTTTTACTCTTGCAAGAATTCAATATTATTGTGCTAAATAGACCTGGAAAACAAAATATAGTTTCTGATTTCTTGTCCAGAATTCAAAATATCAAAGATGACACTCTAGTTGAAGATAAGTTTCTTGATGAATATCTTTTTGCAGTGACTACTCAAACTCCTTGGTTTGCAGATATTGCTAATTACTTAGTCATAGGGAAATTTCTTTCACATTTGTTTCCTAGAGAGAAAAGAGAAATCATTTAGATAAGTGCAAGATACTCGTGGATCACTAATGAATTATATAAAACAGGCTCAGATATTATGATCAGAAGATGTGTTAGGGAAGATGAAATGACTGAGATTCTTAAGGCATGTCATGATGAGCCATGTGGTTGACACTTTGCTGACAAGAGGATAGCCTATAAAATCCTTTCTTTAGTATATTATTGGCCATCCATCTTCAAAGATGCCAAAGAATACGTCAGGGGGTGTGACAGCTGCCAGAGGGTAGGGAAACCTGCTCCTTCAAATGAAATGCCACTATAAATTAATGTACTCATTGAACCTTTTGAAAAATGGGCCTTAGATTTTGTTGGACCAATTAATCCTCCATCTAAGCAAAAGAAGTATATATTGGTATGCACTAGTTATGTCACTAAATGGGTAGAGGCCAAAGCATTACCTTTTGCTAATGTAAAATCTATAGTTAACTTTCTTTTTGAGGACATCTTCACTCATTTTGGTGTTCCAAGAGAAATTGTGACAGATCAGGGATCTCAATTTACATCTAAAATGGTGAAGGGTCTTGTGGAAGATTACAAGATCAAACATAGGAAATCTACTCCTTATCATCCACAAACAAATGGTAAAGTTGAATCTACAAATAAGGTGATTGAAGAAATTCTCACTAAGACTGTGCATCTACATAGAAGATATTGGGCAGAAAGGCTTCCTGAAGCCTTATGGGCCTATAGAACTACATGGAGGAACACAACAGGACATACACCCTATGAACTTGTTTATGGGAAACAAGCCCTGTTCCCTATAGAGTTTCAAATCAAAACCTTCAAGATGGCAGTCCAATTGGGACTGGATTTATCAGAGGCACAGAAACATAGATTGGAGAAACTCAATGAACTTGATGAAATCAGGCAAGATGCAATCCAAAGAACCAATATAGTCCAACAGCAGAGGCCTAAATGGCATGATAAATATATTAAGGAGAAGAAGCTTCAAGCAGGAGATTGGCACTGTTGTTCGATTCAAAGTTCAAAGATTTTCAAGGGAAGTTTCAAACTCATTGGCTTAGGCCATATGAGATTGAAGAAGTCTTTAATGACTAAGCAGTAAAGATAAGGACTATAGATGGAAGCAAAATACCTCTTCTTGTGAATGGTCATCGGTTGAAGATATATCAAAAACCAACTTCAAGAGAGGAGAACATTAAGATTTTCCAGAATAACTCTGAAATGAAGCTAGTGAAGAAGAACCCTTCTTCTCCACTAACTTAGTCTTTATTTTTCCTATAAAAAAAAAAATTGTATAGCATTGAAAGCCAATCATCGAGTGGCATACTTATACAGAAAATACAGGGTGAAAATTAGAGATTTCCGACATCCTATATTTTCCATTTCCTTTCTGTAATAAGTAGTGACAAAAAACTACATTCATTTATAGTTTAGAGTCTGCAAATTCATCATCTCATTCCATCTCATTATGTCTACTATTTTTTACAGTTCCACTTCATCTCACTGTCATGTTTCATTTACATTTTATCTTTTTACATTTTTACCCCATTTCACCCTATTTTTCATTTTATCTTACATCTCATTCCATCTGACTGTCATAACTCATTTCCATGTTATTTTTACATTCATATTCCATAAGCCATATTTCACTTTTCCTTCTTTTCACATTCTGCAGCTGATTCCATTTTGCAGCTAATCTGATTCCGCGGCTACAACTTACTTATCAGCTCTAGCAAAATTGCACTGCTCACAAATAAATCATGAATGCAGGGAAATTGAAGAATCAAGTTTTGAAGATCAACCATGCTCAAAGTACCTATGGATCAACACCAAAAGAATTACCAAGCAAAAGGTTAAGTTCTAAAGGTAAAATGCAAAATTTATTTCAAATAGAAAATTACAAACATAAGTCATGTATAATTTGAATGATCATATGTCTCCTTAACAAGTCATCATTTGATTTGATTTCCACTTCATGATACCACATCTCTGCCACATCTTCCACATTCGATACCAAACAGTTTATAATGATTTCATCATACCACGCCTCTGCTACGTTCTCCATACTCTGTACTTAAACGGTCTCTAATAACTCCATCTGTTAACAGTCAAAACTATGATGTGACCAACGTATTCACGTCTCTCCAAACCCTCACCGTCTACTTATTCCTTGCAAACCCATAGTTCTTTTTCACCATACCCGCAGTCAGTCCATTTCATAAACCAGGAGAGTAATTCTGAAGGTTAGAAAATTCTACGAAACATAGACCATGGGACACATTGTCAGGGCAAAGCCCAGAGAGGCAAAGTATATGGAAGGGTACCCACAACTCAAGGAGATGTTGCAGAAGACTACATGGCTCAATTTCATTAAAAATTTGATGCATATCACAAGGAGATCACAAAATGTTTTGCTAGATCATTCGATGGTACAAAAGTACAGATTAGAGACATTAAGCTTGCAGTAACAGAATCTTACATAGCAGAGGCTACATAACTTCCAAGACTTGGTGAGAGATGGTTCAAAAACAAAGAATTTCATAGTGAATCATGGAAGGTAATCCTCAGGAACCCAGGTATGGATGTCACTGTGTTTAGAAAGGGAATTCCTATTTTAGCACTTAAAAATAAATGGAGAAGCATGCTTTTTATATTACAAAAATTTATTACCTGTGAGGGAAGACTCAGACACATGTATGTTTATCATATACATTTATTGATGAACTTTCTAGAAAATGGAAACATCAACCTCCCTTTCTTCCTTATAAACAGTCTAAGAAGGATGGCTTCAAATGTATAGAAGAAAATAGAATTCATAGATACAACTATGTACCATAATGGGTTGGTAAAAATACTGGTTAAGTTTCATCTAAACAGAATAGGAGATACTTGGGAAAACTTCTTGATAAGAAACTATTTCCAAGAGGAACCTGAATCACCTGAAGAGGGTCATGTCAGAAGGAGTAAGAGGAAAAAGACCAGTATGACCATTCAAAGAAAACCTAAGTCCTCCACATAGAAAAATGATGAAGAGCTAGTCTCTGAGACAGAGATCAGGGAGCAAATCAAGAAAAAAGGGAAGGTAAAAAAGAAAGCTAGTGGAATTACTGGGAACAAACCTAAATCTTCATTACAACAAGATGATGAACAATTACTCTCTGAAAAAGTGATAGAGATTGGGGAACAAATCAAGAGAAAGGAAAAGATAGGAAAGGAGAAAAAGGGTACAAAGAAGGAGAACATAAGCCCCCTACAACTTAAAAGGAGCTCTAGACTCTGAGGTATGGTAAAGAAGTTATCATCAAAGGGAACATAGTTCATAAATCTAGAAGAAGAAACCCCAGCACCATCTCCTGATAATGTTCCATTTACTTACAGTCCTCAAAACTCTCCTAAACAGTATTTTGAAGGTAGCCCCAGCAAAGGATCTCCTAGCATAGACCCAGTGCAGCAACAAATTTATGATTACATAGAGTCGCTAGAGAAGAAAAGTGCCTCAACGGATCTAGAATCCTCAGCCAATCCAGAACAACATGTCAATCCACAAGAATCTCTAATTGACACTCTAAAACAGGAAATCCATGAGTTAGAGATATTTAACAGGCATATCAAGAAAGAAAATGAAACCCTGAAGTAACAAAGCAAGTTGGATAAAGTCATTCATGATAATACAATACTACATCTAGGGCTATGGTACAAGAAGAATAGGAAGTTGAAGAGGAAGAATAGAAACTTGAACAAAACAATCATCAACCTAAAATACAGACTTCTCATGAAGAAACCCGGGATGGCAGTCACTTCAAAGAGGACCAAGAGAAGAAAGTTAGATATACTAGCAAAGGTGTCTGAGCAGATGCAATAGGAAAGAAGAGTTCACATTTTTGGAAAAATTGCATGGGTACATGCAATGATTTTGCAGTGGAGGTATGTTGGACCTCAGAATTACTCTCTTCTTGACAACTTTTCTCACTTCTTTCTCTTGCTTTCCATAAAAGGCAGATCCCCATCATTGATAAATGATGGATTTTGTCTCAAGGAGGACATTAAATGATTGACATGTTATACTTTTATTTTTTTACTATTTGAATAAGTTTTTTCCAAATTAGCTATGTAACGCAGCCTATTCTGCAGCTAACTGTGTGTTTCATAGCTACTTCCATGGTTTAACAAGTTATAGGTGTCAAATGAAGAAACCGGCCACATGGACATCTCTGGAATCATCTCGACATGGATCCTATCCTAGTCACCCAGCCCAGATCGATAAAAAAGCCAGCTCAAGACCATAGTCAAATGTGGAGTCAAATGTATGAAACCCAAAAACAATAGGACTCTTTGTCTACCCTTTCATGGTTAATTAATAAATCCAACAGTTTTGTTGAAGCATTAACTCAGATCAACCACTTGTGCCAACGGTTTTGTGCAACCACTTTGTTCGAATTCAAGTCACCTGTAGCTGATCAAATATTTACGTAGACTGGTTGTAATATGTGTAGACCACCTGTAGCTAATTTTCCTCAAAAGGCAGTTATAAATATTTTCTTTTAAATACCAGTTGAACAAAACCGGAAGGAGTTCGAAGTTTTTGGTGTATTAAGTTTAAACTTATCAACTCTGTAATTTTGGACTTTTGTTCTTGTTTTATAATACAAAGTCGTGTGTTGGTTGATGGTCATTTGAATGAGCATTTTGAATTAAGTTAGCAGCTCAACCTAGTCAGTTGCAGAGGGCCCTTGCACTGAAGGAGGTTTTCTTTTCATTTATTTTCTTCTTTCTGTTCAGTTTTAATTTCATCATTTGCTTTTAGCAGTGTTTGTAACTTAGGTTGATTTCTTGTAGTTTGATTTCTTTTAGTTTTAATCAGTAGCATAACGTTAGAATTCAATTGTGCATTCTTTTTTCTCCAATCCATTTCATAAAGGAAATGACTTTGTTTCTAAACGGAGTAAGATTGAAAGTAATGAGGATGCATTGTTGATTAGTTTACTCATTGTTTTTGTTATTTATTTCTTAGTTCAAGTTGTCAATGCACTGTATTAATGAATGTTTTTGGTCACCATTTCAAGTTGATATCCATCCTAAACTAAATGGTTAAACATTCACTTTACATAAGGGTTGAAACCAATCAGTTACCTTTTGCATGTTTTTATTTAGTTTTTTTCTAGATCATGAAGTACAAAAGCTACTTGAATTCCATCTCAAGGAGGTTATCTTTCAAAATTGAAGGCTAGAGTAACTAGAAAAACTTCAGTTAATTTCATTCTCTGTATTTATTTCAACATGACTTACAACTTTACCTTCTAGTTTTAAGAATTATTCATGAATTAGGATTAGATGAGAAGATAGGACAGATGCTCTGTTTTTCCTTCTTTTAACTTAGATTTTGAGTAAGTTTTAAACTCTTGGTTCACTTTTAGGAAGTTTAGATTCAGTTTCTCATAGTTCAAATTGTACATCATTAGGAATCAAAGAACAGAAACCCCCAAAACAATATAAAATACAAAACAACAAACTAAGAAGGGTTAACTAAGCACATACATGGCACTACACTTCATCAGCTTACGAACCTTGGTTGATAATTTATGCAAAGCAATTTAGGACACTAAATTGACTAAACAGTCATCTTGTCCTCCGCCTACTTTTGATTCAGGGTCATATGTTGATCTTGGCTCGAAATCTTTGGATAACCCTATTCAAACTCCAGAGAACTCGCCAACCACTGATGGTTAGCTTGGACTGGTTATTTATCCTCCGAACCCTCTATTTGACATTGTTGAGATATCACTGTAGGGTCCTTACAGTCTGTATGACCAACCAGTGTTCCTTTGGAACTATCCCCCAGTACACGTTTGGCCATTCATCATTGTTTGTTTTTAGACATGGAA
The DNA here is from genome assembly GCA_000404065.3 of Pinus taeda. Taxonomy (NCBI): domain Eukaryota; kingdom Viridiplantae; phylum Streptophyta; class Pinopsida; order Pinales; family Pinaceae; genus Pinus; species Pinus taeda. The sequence goes on along the minus strand of APFE031583670.1, from coordinate 12,430 downwards.
CCCAAGGGTGATGCCCCAATCACTTCTCTAGATGAGTCTGAAGTTTCTACTCCACACACAGTTGAGGGGGAAGAATTGTAGTTATAGTTCCCTTCCAAGGGTTTCCCTTATTCAGAAGGCATTTCCGCTAGTTTTCCACCCGACTATGTGTCTTTAGGACACTTAGTTTCAGGCACACCTAGTGCCTCATCACTCTACCATAATTTTGTTTGGGCATCAGGCGTCAGGCCTACGTCAAGTCCACTCGTCATGAACACAACTTCCCAACCAGTTGTTACTTCAGTACTGGTGCAACCCACCATTCCGAACACTCTTGTATCATCAATCCCAGTTAAGCATCAGTCTCAGCCGGCAGTTTCAAAGATTGTCTCTGCTAGTTCTTTTTCCCATTACTCAGTGGCCAGATTGTGCTACAGTCTGGGGGGCAGAACCTGAATGTCTCTATGGTGTCAGGTGCCACTAATGTGAGTAGCTCACATGCTCACATGCTTGGTATAAACCAACCCTCTTCTGGTATTATTTACAACCCTATTGACCCTACTGGATCAAGCAATGTCCAGTACCAACAGGTTCAGAATCCTGATGGTCCGTCTGGATCGAGCAATGTTCAGTATCAGCAGCCCTATGGGGCTCAAGTCTAATACCAAAATCCTTATGTTCCATATGGTTCTCAAGGATTGGTTAATCAACTTTACACCCTCCAACCTAGGCAGTACATCCAGCCTGGCTACAACCATATTCAATTCGGTAATTTCCCGGGCACTATTCAAGTACCTTTGCAATAGCAAGGACATCTTTTGCACCAACCAGGGTAGCCTTTGTTACCGCAAGGGCAACCTTTGTTGCAGCAAGGGATTTCCACGCAATAGTAAGGGTAGATTATCCCATAGCAAGGTCATCTGCAACAACCGTAAGGTTAGTCCTTTCAATAGTTGCAGCAGACCATGTAGCAGCAGATGCAATATGCTTAGCATACCTCTCAACCCATACCCTCGCAGGGCCAACCTCTGCAGCCACAGGGACAAATTTTGCAACTGTAAAGTTAGCCCTTGCAACAACAAAACCAACCCAGGTAGCAGCAACCCTTGTATACATATCAACAAGGTCAACCCTTGTAGGGACAGGGTCAAGGTCAAATCCTGCAGCAGTAGGTGCAAAATCCTCTTGTCCAAGGTCAATAGATTTAGAATCCTGCCGGCCAAAGGCACCAGGTACAGAACCCCTACATCCAAGGGCAACAAATGTATCAACCTTATGCCCAAGGACTGCAGGTCCAGAAATCTATTATTCAGGGACAACATGCCCAACAGCTCTATGTTCCAGGACAACAGGTCCCACACCCATATGTTTAAGATCAATAGGCTCAGTAGCCTTTTAACCCATACGTTGCCTATCAACAACTTGTGCATGGATAGTTTCAAGGTATTGGTCCGAATCCTCCCTTTTGATAAGGTAATCCGCAATGGGGGTAGCTCCAGATTCCATATGGCCAAAATCCCCCATTGTGGGGTCAAAATCCTTACCAGCAGGGATGGGCTCCTCCTTACAGGCCCACCTATGGACCTGCCATGACTTTTAACACTCAATTACCTTTCTTGTCTACACTTGAGTTTCCAGACGTATCACGTCTAACGAATGATATGATTCTTCATTCGTTGTACTGGCCTCTAGTGTTGTCCAAGATACCAAGTGATTGCCCAAAGTTCAATGGAAAAGCTACAGAAGATCCCCTGGCCCATGTGATGACATATCATCTCTGGTGCTCATCGAACTCATACGTGGACAATTCCATTTGCCTTCGTCTTTTCCAATGAACCCTCACGGGTGCCACAACAAAATGGTACATCGAGCTACCTCGAAGTACTTTCCATGACTTCAATTCATTAGCCATGGCTTTTCTCACACATTTTCAGCTGTCGGTTCATTATGAAACTGGCAGCTATTTGCTCACATCACTTAAGCAAGACACTGCGACGCACATCTCGGATCATATCCATGAATAGAGACGTAGACATCACCTAATAAAGTTCGACATAGTTGATTATTTTCTCACTGAATGGTTTACCAAATCATTTGTAGCCCCAATTGCTCACGATATAGCTATGGGTGGATGCTCAATGAAGAGCAAGCCATTGCCCATGCTTAGTAATTGGATCTAGTTTACTCTCAATCTGGCACCTTATACGAATTGTTACCTAATGTTCCACGGTTGTCATCCAATCCCGCAGCACAAAATCACTAACTGTTCCTCCTGTTGATGGAGTTATTGGTTTAGTATCCCAAATCCCCGCTAAAACTTCTTCCAAACAGAATTCAGTCTCGAATGTTGCTCCTAATAATTCATCTCAAAATCCACCAGGCCCTAGTAAAACCTCAGAGGACCACGCTGTCAAGTCTGCCACAGTAGACAAATCCTCGAAAGGAAAAAAGAAAGGCAAAGGAAAAGCTAAAGCCAATGCCCCTAAACAGGGTCCTCCCAAATCATCTATTGGCAAATCTTCGTAATAGAAACCTAAGTATCCCTACCTCATTTGCGAGGAGGATCACTATACTAAGGATTGTCCACGACGATTTGAAGTTAGTTGCTTACTCAAAGGGACCCCTGTTGTCCTTAAAGAGCCATTTTCGTCTCAATAGACTCAAATGGTAGACCAACCCTGATCTACTTCCTTTGTATCTCAAGTGTTCATGATGAGCATACCCATTAATGTGGCTACCCAATTGAAAGGTTATCAAACTCTAGCTCCGGCAGCTGGGAAAGAAAAATAAGTTGCACCTTCTTTTTCCACCCCGAGTTCTAGCCCTCTGCAAATCGAGCACCCTAACCCTGATTCCGCTACGTGGCCACCCTCTCGAGGTGTGCTACAGAAATCCTCGTATAATCCCAACGCCTGAGTTGCTCAGCACTATAATATTGTTGAAGATTTGCCTGAGGCTCCGTCAGCCATGTCAGCTCTCGAGGTACTCCAAATCTGCCCATCATAGCGGAAATCTTTACTGTCCGATATTGGGGGCATCGATCCCATCGATTCTAATTTGATATGTTTCGATCTGGAGAACCATGTTCTGCAACTCCCTCATTATATTGCCTTTCTTATTTAGGTAATCATTAACGAGAAGAACATCCACTACACTGTCATAAATGAAGGTGCTTCCACCTACATCATGTCAACTACATGTTGGAAGGCTATTGGTTCCCCTGCATTTAACCAATCTCTGAACACTTTGGAAGCTTTCGATGGGCACAATTTGCGACCCTTTGGTGTCTTATCTAACCTTGCCATCACCCTGGAAGGCAAGACAGTGCAAGTTGAAGTAGAGATTGTTGATGCTAATCTCAATTATAATCTTCTACTCGACTGAAGTTGGACTCATGCCATGCATTCCATGGCCTCCTCTTTGTTTTGTGTGATGTTTTTTCCCCATCAAGGGAAGATTATCATTGTCGATCAACTGTCTTTCTTTGCTTCTTCCTCCTCGAATGGAAACGTTCTGTATGTCAAGCACTCTGGTGCTCCCCATGAGAATGTGGGGACAGGACTCTTCAAATATTTTGCCTTAACGGGAATTTATTCACTCCCACCTTCTCATGTTGGCTTTGTCAACATGGTCTCGGTCAAAGTTGATCCCTGGGTCATACCTGCACCAAATCTTGTTGATGCTTGGGGCGAGGTCATGCCGCTTAGTCCCACCAAAGTCAATTACGTGGAAATTGTTTCAACTTCAGACTCTGCATCCTCTAATTCTCATATACCGAAGATCTCCTTTTATATGTATTCTCAAGCCCCCTATCTTGGCACTTTGGAATCAGTTGATCCTTTAGCCAAGACCTTCCTCGCTGATGATAGTATCATGGAAGTCATGTCTCTCAAGGAACCGCCATGGATCGATACCCATCATCGCTCCTCGTTCCTACTACACCCGACGGTCATGTCTATTGCTTTCGAAGAGTCCTCTTCTCCATTTCCACTACCGACTGTTACTCATGAAGTATGGTTAGAAGGAAATTTAGGTAATACTACCCAAACAATATTGATTGACATTTCTATCAAACCTGATGTTGTTGAACATAAGGGTATCTTGTTCTCTGGATGAGATCAAGACATATACTCGTCTATTTCAATAATTTTGTGATGTGTTTGCATGGTCTTACGAAGAAATGCCTAGCATCGATTCTAGCATTGTGGTGCATGAAATACTAACTTATCCGCACACAAAGCCTGTTCGCCAATGGCTTTGCCCAGTACACCCTAGGAAGGCCACTGCTATTAAGGGTGAAGTTGAAAAGCTTCTCAAATCTGGGTTCATCTATCCCATCCCCCTTACAGACTGGGTGTCCAATATTGTCTCGGTGACTAAAAAACAAGGCATGATCTGCGTTTGCATGGATTATCGAGATCTTAATCATGCCTGTCCTAAAGACAACTATCATACTCCCTTCATTGATCAAATCATTGATGAATGTGCCGGGAGCGAGATCTTTTCCTTTATGGATAGTTTTTCTGGTTATAACCAGATCAATATCGTGCTAGCCGACCAAGAAAAGACAACCTTTATTTTCCCATCAGATATGTTCGCGTACAAGAATCTCCCTTTCGGCCTCAAAAATGTTGGAGCCACATTTCAACGGGCAATGTCCTATGCATTTCATGATATTCACAACATTGTCCAGCCTTACTTTGATGACCTTCCTGACCATTCTCGTAAGTGCCAATACCACCTAGACCATCTTCGGTAGATTTTTCTACACTGCAAACACTATAACATTCGGTTAAATCCACACAAATGTGTTTTCTGCATGGAATCAAGACGACTCCTTGGCTTTATCATCTCCAAGGACAGAATTCACCTGGATCTGTTAAAAGTCGAGGTCATTGTAAATTTACCCCCTCCATCTTCACTGCACCAACTCCAGAGCCTGCAAGGAAAGGCCAACTTTCTCCATCGTTTTATACCCAACTACATCAGGCTAGTTACAGGATTTACCCGGTTGCTCAAACAAGGGACACCCTTTGCATGGGATGAGGTGGCCCAAAAATATTTTGATGATCTTAAGGCCATCCTCATAAATGTTCCTTTGTTGCATCCACCAAACTATTATCGAGATTACTTCCTCCACCTAACCACATCCCCTAGCACCATTGCTATGGTGTTGGTCCAAGACGACGACGAAGGCAGTGAACATTTGATCTACTACCTTAGTCGGAATCTCCCCGAAACTGAAACACGTTATGCACATGTCGAGAAGTTGGCTTTGGCTGTCGTTCAGGTTGTTCAATGTTTTCGGAACTATATTCTTTTACATACGAACACAGTGATTTATGAATGCAACTCGGTGACCTATATCCTAACTCGTCAGTTGCTAGGGGCAAGTATTCTAAATGGATCGTTATCCTGCAATAATTTGATTTGGTCTTCACTACAGCCAAATCTAAGAAGTCACTTGTTTTCGCTAAATTAATTTGTTCCCTTCCCTCCAAAGCTCTCCCTGCTGGTGCAGATGAACAACTCCCAAATGAAACCCTTTTCCTGATTAGCACCCTTGATCTGTGATACGATTATATCATCATGTATCTCCAAACCTACATGTTCTAGTCTGTGTTGACCAAGGATGATCGTCGAAGGAATTGGCATCATTCCCAACCCTATCGTATTATTGGCGATACTTTATATCGTGTCAGTGTCGATTCTATCCTTCGTCGATGCCTCACAATCGAGGAAGTTGAAAGAGCTCTCAATGATTGCCACTTGGGGGCATGTGGTGGTCATATGTCTGGTTACGCTACAGCTCAGAAAATCCTTCTCGCTGGTTATTTATGGTCGTCTATCTTCAAAGACTACATTCTTGTTGTCAGCAAGTGTCACGAATGCCAAGTTTACCAATGCAAGATGTGCGCCCCACCCGCTCACCTACACCCTGTCATTACCATTGGTCCCTTTGTCAAATGGTGTATCGATTATATGACATGTAACCCTCGCTTGGCCGGGGGGCATGGCTATATTATCGTTGATGTGGATTATTTCACCAAATGAGCCGAAGCGATGCCTACATATTCGGCAGATAGTAAGACAGCGACTCAATTCCTTTTTAACTATGTTATTTCTAGGTTCGGTGTACCCCAAGCCATTATCACATACCATGGCCCCCATTTCAGAGATTACATGATGGTAAAACTGACATCTGCATTGGGCTTGCGCCACAATGGCTCAACCTGTTATTACCCTCAGGCCAATGGCCAAGTTGAAGCCGTGAACAAGGTTTTGGTGACCATGCTTCAACGTACTATTGGGATGCACAACTCAAATTGGCATCTCATGCCTTTTTTGGCTCTATGTGCCTACCAAACTTCAACCAAATATGTAACTAGTTTCACACCTTTCCAGCTGGTCTATGGTTTAGAAGCAACATTACTGATCGAATGTGAGATTCCTTCACTCAAGTTAGCTGTTGAACTCCTCCCCAAAACATCACCTCAAGAGGAATGCCTCTTATATTTAGAATGACTGGATGGGACTCGTCGTCTCGCTACCTGGGTCATCGAAGCACAAAAGAAACGGGTCAAATTCCATTTCGATCAGTCGGTCTCCCCTCGTGCTTTCTCTAAGGGTGATTTGGTACTGCTATATGACTAGGCTAATGATAAGCTGGGGGTAGGCAAGTTTGAACGTATGTGGCATGGGCCCTATATTGTAAAACATTTTTTGCATAAAGGAGCCTATGAGCTTATTTATTATGAAGGAAATCCTCTCAATAAGCCCCGAAATGGGCTTTACCTCAAAAAGTACTATGCTTAGGACATCTTGCATGGTTACTTATGTACATTAGTGTGTGATTCATTTTTGTACTGCGTGGTTTTGTGTGATAGTTTTCAAACAGATTTCCTATTTACTATGCTTCTCTTGCATTGCAAATGTCTATAGCTCCTCACATTGGTTTCATCGATGGTGCTTGCCGAAGTACTCGGAACCTATCATCTGCGGCATGGGCTATCTACAACCCTAACAATGAGTTGATTGACCTTCAAGGTATTTTCCTAGGTCGTATAACCAACAACATTGTTGAATACAGTGCGGTCATCAAACTATTATCAGAAGCCATCGCTCTGGGTAGCAAAGAATTGGTTGTCAACCTAGATTCACAGCTTGTCATCCTTCAACTCAACAGGCAATATTCCATCAAGAACCCTCAAATATTATGAATGTATCTCTGTATCCGTCTATTGGAAAGAAATTTTGATTATATTACATATCATCATATTCCTAGATGCATGAATACATTAACAAATGCATGAGCTAATTACGTGTTGGATAGACATTTGCGAAACATGTGAAAGATAAGACAAACCATTTGTATATATATCTGTGAGAATGTTTGATACGTCAAAACACAAAAAATAATATGTGTCTCTATAATAACATTGGCAATTCGCAGGCCTCGCACATCTGCGGCACCCAGGCCTCAAAAAATATGTAAGTACTGGACCTAAGAACTACTCAGCATAGTGGTCAGATATCATGAGATAGCTCGTGCAACACGACTCAATAATCAGTGAATCCAATCTAAGACTCTCGTTGTGTGCCTCTGGTACCACTGAGGCATGTCTTCTATCCAAGCATACTCTCGGATACCATGAGTCAACCCCTCCAGGTTCCTCGTGATCTCCTCCTTGTTGTCGCTCCCTTCCTAATAAGGGGCGACAACATCGACGGGGTGAGGTATGCGCCTAGCTATCGGGGACATCCCGACTGGCCGCTCTAGTCCAAAATCCACATAGACAAGAGAAATGTTATGTAATGCCCCACTTAAATCTTATCCTACAAATTTTGTTAATGTTTACATTATCTAAAAATATTGAGAAATATAGGTCTAATATAAAATTCATGATTTCCATTATTTAAATTCTCCACTTACCTTCTCAAATTGAATATTGGGTAGAATTTGGTCTCCTTCCAACTCATTATCAATATATATATTCATTTCACATTACCCAATGTACCCTCACATTTATTAAGGAGAAGACATGGTCCTCTCCATGTAATTACATTTCACATTTCCCCATGTACCCTCACATTTACTTGGGAGAAGACATAGTCCTCTCCAACTCATTATCAATATATATATATTCATTTCACATTACCCAATGTACCCTCACATTTATTAAGGAGAAGACATGGTCCTCTCCATGTAATTACATTTCACATTTCCAAATGTACTCCTAGCTTATTTGGGAGAAGAGAAGTCAACTATAGGGATGGGTGAGAAGTGAATAGGGATGGGTGAGAAGTGAATGACATTAATGAGAGGTGGTTGAGATGGAGAAGGGAAAGAGGGTATAAAAAGGGAAGGGGGAAGGGAGAAAAGGGGGGATTTTTTGGGAGGTTTTTCTTAGGATTGTGGGGGTTGGTTGTGATTGTTTGGACTTGTTATGATTTTGGGGAGACCTTGGAAACCTATGGAAGTTTCTTGGGTTTGAGAGGAGGAAAGTATTATTATCTGGTTTTGCACATTCTTCTTGAGGACACACTATATCTGGTCAGACTTGGGCACGGAGGGCTAGGGAACTTGTGGAGGTTTCCTGGGCTAGGAATTTGTTTCCTAGTTGGCTGGGTGGTAAATCCGGTTGGGTCGGTGAGAAGGAGGTTTCAGCTGGAGCTATACGACAAAGGTATCATCATCAACCGCCGGAACAGGTATTTTTCCATGAACTACTCTTGTTAAGTTGTTATCAATGGAATGTTCATCTTAATTTATGTTGCTTATGATAAAATGATAAGATGTTAAATGTTTAAAGCTTTGTGAGAAGGCCAACAAGCTTCTTTTTTTACTTGCAAATAAAAAAAAATAGATCTGTTAGTGTATAATAGATTGAGGCTCTAATAATAGGAATCAGGTTCTTACATTCATCCATCCAGAAGAAAGTGTGCCAAACCTCCTACAGCATCTCCTGAAAAAAGTGCCAACCCATGTAAAGGGTGCATGAGGGAAGATTCCTAAGTCCCCTCCATCATGGTTTCATGAAGTAGCAAAACATGCAAAAAATTAGTTTTAATGAGCCTCCTCAACACTATTCTCTTGGTAGGATTTGATGGGTTTCTAAATTATAAATAAATTAGGGTTTGATGGGCCTCTAATTTAAAACATGAATTAGGTCCAATTACTATCCTTCAACACATTAAACCTCTCTTTTTGCATTAGATTATTTATTTTTAACTTTAATATATTCATTAGAAAGGTTTATGAATAACTGAGGATTTTTGCCTAATATTATTTATTTTTTGTGGAGTATTATGAGAATATTGAGCAGATTATGAACAATTGGAGGAGGAGATAATTTAGGGACTTGTTCCCTACTTGAGGATCAATAATAAATAATAATTTAGCAAGATATTATGGAATCATGGCACAAATTGTGGAACTCTAATGATCTAGTAAATCTGGCAGTGTGTTCCACTAATCAAGGGAGCATATCAACTAATTAAGCGATTTTGGTGGGGAAATCTTCCTTCATCCATGGGAAATATTCTTAATCATATTGTATAAGTACCAACTCGAATTTTCCTCTAGGGAATGATTGAGAAAATCTAGGAATGTGTTCAATGCCATTTAATGCAAATTCCTAGTATTGGGGACTAGATCCACTAATGAAGGGATTTTGCTCTGGAAAACTTCCTCCATTCATGGGGAATGATTTATAATCATTTTTTATAAGCACCAAGTCAAATTTTCCTCTAGGGGTATATTTTCATTAGTGTTATTGTGCAGAGAGCTTGTATTTTCACAACGCCATTGTATTTTCTTGTACGGATGTAATTCTATTGATGAAAATAATGAATATTGGTGTCATGTTCAGCTTCTAAATATTGTTCTCCCCCATTGGACTCTAAGTTTCCTTGGGATTCATTATCCTAGGAGCCTCAAAACCCTTTTGCATCATTTTATTTCATTCTTTTCATTTATTATTCACATGCATCTCTACTTGTTATTTCTTTCTATTTATGCCTTTAGTATTAATGATTTCTTGCTGTAGGATTGAGTTAAATGGTTCATGTAACTTCTTTTGTAGGATCACAAGCATTATTTCATCCTTGGAAAATCTATGGAAGTTCATACTAATCATTGATTCCTGGATTAGTATTCTTATTCCTAGATCTAGATTGCTATACCTCCTTTTTAGCAAAGAACAATAAATTTCTACTATTTTTTAGACCATGATAACAAGCTTCGTTCGGCTTGATTCCATTTCCATTAGATCACAAAAACATTCTAGTTCACAACAAAAATTACCCCATTTTATTTATGCTTGATTTGTTTAGGCATTTTTTTAGATTTACTAGCTCACTCATTCTCGAATTTCTAGATTTTAGACAAGTAATGTTTCTCTTTTTTTTTGTGCATTGTAGGAACCCGATTCCTATTAATAGAGCCTTATTCTATTATACACTAACAGATCTTTTATAGTGTTGATTTGCAAGTAATAAAAGAAGCTTTCTGACCTTCTCGCAAAATTTTAAACATTTAACATCTAATCATTTTATCATAACAACATAAATTAAGATGAGCATTCCATTGATATCAACTTAATAAGAGTAGTTCATGGAAAAATACTTGCTCCGGCGGTTGATGATGATACCTTTGTTGGATGGCTCCAGCTGACAGCTCCTTCTCACCGACCCAACCGGATTTACCACCCAGCCAACTAGGAACAAATTCCTAGCCCAGGAAACCTCCACAGGTTCCCTAGCCCTCCGTGCCCAAGTCCAACCAGATATAGTGTGTCCTAAAAGAGAATGTGCAAAACCAGATAACAATACTTTCCTCCTCTCAAACCCAAGAAACCTCCATAGGTTTCCAAGGTCTCCCCAAATCATAACAAGTCCAAACAATCACAACCAACCCCCACAATCATGAGCAAAACCTCCCCCCAAAAACTCCCCCCCTTCTCTCTTCTTCCTTCCCTTTTTATACCCTCCTTCCCTTCTCCATCTCAACCACCTCTCATTAATGTCATTCACTCCTCACCCATCCCTATGGTTGACTTCTCTTCTCCCAATTAATCTAGGAGTACATTTGGAAATGTGAAATTTAATTACATGAAGAGGGCCATGCCTTCTCCTTAATACATGAAATGAATATATATATATATATAATGAGTTGGAGAGGACTATGTCTTCTCCCAAGAAAAGGTGAGGGTACATGGGGGAATGTGAAATGTAATTACATGGAGAGGACCATGTCTTCTCTTTAATAAATGTGAGGGTACATTGGGTAATGTGAAATGAATTCATACATTTTGAATTAATGGAAGGAGACCAAATTCTACCCAATATTCAATTTGAAAAGGTAAGTGGAGAATTTAAATAATGGAAATCATGAATTTATATTAGACCTATATTTCTGAATATTTTTAGATAATGTAAACATTAACAAAATTTGTAGGATAAGATTTAAGTGGGGCATTACATACACCCCTCCTTCAGAAAACTTCGTCCCGAAGTTAGAATTAAAAGATGCAAGGATTTTGAAAGCATAGCACCAGAGAAAGTTATAGTAATGAAATCGAATAAGTATGGCAATGAAATTTCTTTCCATCAAGAGTCTCCAACTGATCTATATCCTCCTATCCACCCTGGCCTACTTCCGTTCCCGCCCTATCCATCCTCTGCTGCTTTATCAATGGCAACGACCATACTAACCACTGATAAAACCATCATGGTGGGAGTGTCGAATACATCGACCTAACTTCCCCCAGCAGGCAATTGGCAATCGTCATCACACGTCTAGGGGGAGGGTTCAGCTGTCCTCCCCACAATTCCAGGTTTCGGAGGATACACGGTGGGAAACACCTCCACCCCTCCTTCACCACACGGACCACACTACAGAGCTGG